>JABFOV010000889.1:0-30374 GCA_022817685.1 Aradophagus sp. ZL-2020
CAATTTAAACGAGTGATCATTCACTGGTACTTGGTCTTAGCCGGTCATTCATTGGTACTTTTACACTAATATAAAAAAGAAAAAAAACTTTGAAACAAAATTCATTCTTTTTCATACACAATCTACTTTACCGATCTTTCCTTCTTCCCAATCATTTGACCTGCGCTTTCTTGAAGCGCAGACACAATTTAATATCAATCATTCGATACCTAAAAGCGGTTTTAATCGCATAGAATTTGAAACACGGATACCCCCTGTAAACTGAGATCGCAGCGATAAAGCGTTGCATGGCGAAACGTATCGCTTCCTTACAGCGTGTCGACGCCACGGATACCCGTGTTCGCCGCGAGTTCGATCAAAGTCGCGCGCTTTGCACATCCCACACGTTCGAAGGACGAGTTGCCTCGTAAAGACGAATTTTTTTTGTCAAAAGGTTGTAAAAAGATGTCCAGAAAAATTGCAAAAAAGCTATTGTACACTGAGGTGTGAAAATGATTATACTTTCAAAGTTCGATTAGAACGCGATTCGGATTAAAGAAAGTCCTGTCTTTTGGTTACCGTTGAGCGCTGTAAACGGAATAACTTTATTTAAATCGGGTGAATGAAGTGGCGCGGTTCGCGTGCGTTGAAATTGCGCGCCCGCTCGGTGTGTAATTACTAATTAAGTCTTTTTCCGCGTTGCGAGCATCGACCGACGTTCGTACGTAATAAGCCCAGGAGAAAAATGTGCCTCGGCTGCACTTTTATTTCGCAATTCGGCGTACCGTTACGTTCGTATTATTTAGTCAAGTGTTATTATAATATTATAAAATTCCGCTCCTTTCGCGGAACCGTCGTTCTGACGTATAAAAATGGATGTGAATCGTAATACTTGGCTCGATAGTTTGGAAGACAAATTCGTAACTTTTCAACGAATGCGTTATTATTTACGTGGTTGGATGAATGTAAAAAAATCATTTAGCACAGAGAAAGGTAAAAGTTTGTCTGAAAGGTACTTAGCTAAATGAATCATTAAATTTCATGTGGGTATTTCGTTAAAATAACACAGTTATAATAGTTTAAATTTTGTTTGAAATTTTAAGATCTCATTTTATTACTCCAAAAAGTGTCACATATTATCAGAAACAAATTTATAGTTCATTAGAGTTAAAACATTTCACTAATTTTACCGTCGTAATTAATTATTTTTCAACATCTATCACTTTACATTAAAAACTGATGATCGTAAAATCTAAAAACGATATCTTCTGAATTACTATTCATCGAAGTGCGTGCTTTTACGATTACTTATTTACCATTATTTCAATTAATCATCCTCGCCGACGATAATTATCTTATTAAAAGCTGCGAGACGTTCAATTTGAATGGAAATTTCGATGCTGATTAAAGGCTAACGCAAAAAGAGCACGAGTTGAAGTCCGCAGGTAGTTTTTCAAGCCGACCACTCGAGTGATATAGATGTCCGGTTTGAATTCCTCGGCAGCATCGGGGCGCGTCGAAGTCCGTCTTGAGTGCGAGATCGACGTTCCCGCGAGTCACGAGACTTACAAATCGTTCTCGTGGAATCCCGCGGATACGTCACGATCGGCGCGCGAAACGAGCGCAAGGCGAAAAGAGACGGCTGATTTCCGTCCCGCTGAGCATTTTCCCTTTTTTCTTTTTCTTCTTCCTTCCTTTTTTACACTCACTGTACGATACGTGCTAAGTGACATGCTTGCAAAAAGAATTTTTAGTAGCACTAACGAAAAAAGTCGCTTTAATAATTTTAAAACAGTTAAACATTAATTTATTGTCGACATTAATTAGGTTTTCATTTAAAATTGAATTTGATTTAAGGTAATGTTTCGACGCAATTAACTCAAGCTGATGTTCAAATTGACTGAAATTAAATTTAGAACTTATTTTTTTACGTCAGACTTCTATTAAAAGAGAAGTGAATTTTTATTGCTCGTAATTAAAAGAAACTTAAAAGTGAGTTCCAATTCAGCTACAACTAATATAAAGTTACAGTCGTCTCGCAACTCAAATACGTTGTTTTATATGTTTATTGCGCAAAAATTTCTTTGGGGTCTACCAGACCCATTTGTAAGTATTAACAGTGTAAATTTCATTAGCGCTTTTTTACTACGCAATTTACTGCAGTGAAAACTAAAATTTAATACAATATAAATTCGTCTTTAGACGAGAAAGGAAGATTTTAAAATTGCATTACACTTTATGCAAATTTAAATGCCAGAGACTTTAAGAAAACGTTTACGCAACCCGAGACCCCCGAGATATTGTTACGTTTACCCGCGGACGCATAAACGTAACAATATATTTCCATTCACAATGAACAATCAGATAAATCGCGCTCGGCAACGAATTTGATCGTAACTGCGCCTAACGAATATCCCCGTGGAATATGAAGAAATGAGAAAATTGCTCCGGCCCGTACTAATGAACTGGATAACGACACAGTAAAGATCATCGTCGCGAGAGTTGCGCCCGAAGAAAGCGCGCAGGGGATTAGTAACAAAGCGAGTTAATCTGCCGCTGCGATCTGATCTACGGACGTTTAACGAGAAGTGGCATAAGTCAACCGCGTGTGCACCGTCGACAATAGAGGCGTTTTATTGAACGATGCTCAGCGGTCACTATGATCCCAGGCAATTTGTTGACGGATAAAAAGAATAAACATTTTTGACCTTTTTTTTTGCACAACCGATACACGGCAAAATTTAAAAACGACGTAAACGATTTAAAAACGAGTAATGTCAAGTGAGACAGAACATTGCAAGTTTAGAACATAAACAGAGATAAAGAGATCTAATACTTGATTTCGTTTGTTCTCATTTATTTTCAGAGTTTACGTTTTTTTCCAATTTGATACTACTGAGTCGTGTGTTAAAAACGATTCGATCGTTTTCAAGTTTTGCCATATATTTGCAAAAAAGACATTGCTTTTTGAAGATAAATTTTATCTCGAACTATCACTGTAAGTTTTAATATGCAAAAACGTGTTGAATGATTTTTTTTTTTTTTGCAAAAATGTTTGACGCCATAAGTAGAAGTTGACGTTTAACGCGAATAAATTACGACGCTCGAAACGATCTCCGAAGTTTAACGTCCGATAATCGGCGACACTTGAACGAAAGTTTTATTTCAATTACGAGAACCGTAAAGCAGTTTCGCGGCAATTGTTGAGCGCGAAATGCAGGGCGGGAAATATATATCGAAGGTGATTATGAATCACAAAGTGAGAGTGGCGTTTCATTGAATTTAACGGCGGCGTAATTTCGACTAATGACTAACGACACGTAATTTTTTCACTCGCTGTAAATTAACGGCGATTGAGGCTTCGCGAGCCACGGAATGTCGTTCTCGGAATTTCAGCGATAAAACGGGAGCTGAGTTATGGAAAAACGTTTATGATGCGCTTGTAATTGAAATGTTTCGTTCGATTTGGCTCTGCCGGGAAGCGACCGGTAAAAAGTACGTTGGGAAAGTGAATTAAAGATATCGGACGCTGCCGTCTGAAAGAGAGATATTCAGAAGGTGGTAATTCAAAAAGTCATGTTTTTTAACGGCGAATAATTATTGACGATTGCGAATTTTTTTTTGTAGTTTGGTGAAGAGAAATTCAGGACGTGTTTTTTAAATTCCAAGACTTGCTGTAACATACACTTTTAAAGAAAATTATAAGACGAGTAATTTTTAATTAACGACTAACTACAAGACAATTCCTTTTTTTTAATTGATTAATTAATTTCAAATACCCACACAAGTCCGGTTGAAAACGATTGAATTGTTTGCGACAAAACTGAACATAAGCAAGGACGAGTAAATAAACGGTTTCATTTCATTCGTTTTACATTCTCTTCAGAAGTAACGATCTATTCGACAAAAACGAAAATGAAACAATCCCACTGACTCGCGTAGTCGTGACCGCCCCATCTCCAAATTAACGCTACGTTAACGCTCGCGTTGATTTTCCGCAGGAAAGCCATCGGTGTGTCGTAACGAAAGGGAACTCGACTTGCAGGATTTCGTAAGCTCATCGGGGCCCGTTTCTCGCGCTCGCCCTGCCAATATCTTACAATTACGCCGTCGCTTTTCTCGCGATAATGCGATCGGGCCATTGTGCGTTACATTACAATAAATTGGCCCGCGAGGCGTCGTATATAAGCCGCTCGACGATACACAGCCACTCGGCGCGTTAATGCTCAAAATATATCATATCAAAGGGGGGCAAGCGCTGGCCGCATTGTTCATTTCGCGCGGCGCTCGTAGGCGAAAGAAATCCAGGCCGGCCATTATTCGCGAGTTATTCGGCCTTTGTTTTGCGCGCGCTAAATGACGCGAAAAGGATTGCGATTCGACGTCGGCCGACGATGGATTTTATTGCAGATAAGTTGCCGGCGATAATGAAAATTTTATGCCGCGCGGCGCGCGGTAGTCCGGGGATTGGGTTGCGCGCGGTTTATGACGCGAACCTGTGACAGTTATAGAGCCGTTGCGCGTAATGGACTTGAAATGCCTTAGTTAAGGTTAAGGCGAAGCCGCAGTAATCAATGGATACGTTGACTTTACGCTCGGCCTGCTCCTTAAGTGATATATCATCGCTTTTAAATAGCTCGCCTCTGAATTAGTGATTTTATACACAAATAAATTGTCCCGCGATAAAGTGTAATGCCGATGATTAATCGCGCTGATTACCGAATTACGGAACGCTGCGAGGCAGAAATTACTTACGAAAAATTATGCGTTTTTATCGAGTAATTTGTTATGCTGCAATATTATCTATGTGAGCAGAAATATATTTTTCAATCGTGCTTATAACTTTGATTCATTTGAAAAAATTGTTTAAACGTTACCTGATTTATAAATATATTTGTGTACTTGTTAATAAATTATTAATTTTGTTTTTGTGTGATAAAAAAAAAATCTCTTACATTACAGAATCGTAAAAATTGTTTTGTGGCAACAGAAACAGAGATTGTGCATTTTTGACTAACTGGGAATTCCCTTCCAAGCGATTGTATGGAAGCAGTTTTACTTTTATCGCGCTTATATGAGAGAACATGTCATTTAAGTTGACTTTCAATTGTTTTCTCCGCGCATGATTTACCGTGACACGTAGGTTATGGGAATCTGTGGATATGCTTTAATTATCTCAATAATCGATGTAACTAGTGGCTGAAAAAATTTCATGTGGAATGATGTCAACGCGAGACCATTATATATTGAATGAGAATATTGTTTAGAGATCATTAACATTCATATCATCGTTTTGAATCAAAAATGCATTATTGTTCGATTAGCGATGTTTCTGAGCGATATAAAAACAATTTAACGGAAAAGCAACGGTAATTATATTAAATTAAAATTATTTTAGAAAGTGAAATCCAAGAAAAAATGGTTGTTTTGAAATGATCAACAGTTGATTTCATATTGTAGTTTTCAGAAGCAAAAATCTCAATTTTAAATTAGTTGCTAAAAAGAATCGCAAGACATTATAGATTTCACAATGTATAAGTTTAATAATATTTTACAAATATATATATATATATATATTTTATCACAGAATCTATAAAATTTACAATACATGATATATATGACATATATTTATATATGATACATATGTATGGTAGATATATCTTGTAAGCGTTTAAACATATAGTTACTTATTTCATTACATATCGCGTGTTAAAATATGCCCCACAAATTGTACAATCTTCGCAGATTTTGAAACGTCTCACTAATATTACGTTATATTTCGTCAAAATGACGAATCAGTTGACCGAATGCGTGTTTTTACCGAACGTCGCCTATGCTTGCAGACCTGATTCGTGCGTGTAGGCGCAGGCAAATCGCGGGATTTAATATTTAAAGGGCCAACGGTATTTATACAGGCAAGACGCACCATCGCCGGACTGCCCGCGGCGTATTGTTTCGTTGCGCTCGCCATAGGTGCCCGCGCGATTCAAATATAACCGAGCGAGCACAATACTCGGCTCGGAGATGCGCGCACGGCAGCACGGCGTCCGTCCTTCGCGAGCTGCGCGTGGGCGTTTCGCTTGTGCGGTTGCATTCAAAGCGCTTTTTCTCGCTTTTTTCAAAACCACGCCGGGCCTCGGGTGGAGGCTGCGCGCATGATTGGACGCCATATTTCACGATCACAATCCACCGTGGCAACCACGCAGATTCGCTTTTCAGTCGCCGTGATTTATTTTGCCAAACAAACGTTTTCGCGTTTATCAAAGCGACGTCACTTCGACGACTCGATTCGCGAAAATTGAGGTTATGCGAAACGCAAGAACAAGTTTTTTCGTCTCACATTCTTTCTTGCATTCAACCTTGCTTTTCAAACACTTTTGTTCTCTTCGCGCAATTATGTGATTCGTTGTAATTGAAATCCAGAAAAGTTGCGAGGGAATTCTTGTAGACGTGAAATTATATTCTTTCGCGGAGATTATTCCGTCTATGTTAAATGAAACATAATGTTTACATTAAAAAAGACCGTTTCCTTTCACCGTGTTACCCCGCATCGAAGCACCCGCGCATTAATATCGCATATTTTGCTGCCAGACCGACGAGTCGGCCGTAGAACTTGTTTTCGTCGCGACCAGCTCTCAATGGATCAGCGAGAGTTCCGCTAAATATTCCGCTTCCATGCGTAGCCGGCAACGCAACCGATCGCCTCGGCAGCCTTTCGCGCGATTTTTCGGTCGATTGTCCTCATATGTTGGTATCCGTTTATTTACATTTGTTCTTTCTTTTTTTTACGTCCGAGAACATTTCATTCAAAAATGAGAAATGAAAATGCGAAATACTGTCGATGTTATTTATAGTACCTTTACAAGAAATAAAATATATTTGAATGCGTAACAATAATAACTTACAACATTTAAATTATAATAATATATTGTCGTGTTAATTACAAATTGTCTAAACATATGAAAAAACTACTGAAAAAACAAAACACAAATAATTATACTTTTCATTTCATTACCACTAACCTCTTCGCTTCAACAAATTCAAAATACCCACCAATCTTTGAACCGTAAAATAATAAGTCAAGAAAAAACTCGCCTTCCTCTCTTTTCATTGCGATTCTCCCATTTATCCCGAAGACCGGTCCCGTCGATCGAACGGAAATTGCATTACAAATACCGCTGTAAGTCAAGCGAAAGCGTAACGTCGGTAAAGCAGAATGTCGATAACGCTTGACACCGTCGGTGGATTCATAATAACAAATCAGACGTGCGATTGCGATCTGGACGAGTCAATCGGCCGGTTTGCGGCAATGACAAACGGTCGGAGGCTGCGAAATCGAGAGTCCGGGCGCAAAGCGGAGCACGCATCCCGCGCGATCGGTATCGCTCGTTCCGCGCGGCCCATTAAGTATGCAATTAATTACCACCTAATTAGTGCGATCGGCCGGGCGCATCTGACCGCCCCCGCGCGCGTGCGTCGTTGATCCCCCCCTCCCCACTGCCGTTCAAGTTGTCCCCCCTCCTCTCCTCCCCCGCCCAGTTTACCTCGGCCCAACACGCGATCGTTTCTCCACTTGATCGAAGAAATTAATCGATACGAATGGCGAAATAACATTGCGGTTGTAGCTACACGCATAACGATTAAAGGCCGTGCCGATTTATGATCGCTTCTTCCCGATGGCCGTAAAAACATGCGTGAAACGGAATTGCAGTTCGACGCTGCGTTAATGTTACGCGCCGTGATAAATAGGGACCCCGCCATAACCCTGATTCATCGGTCGCGATAAATTGTAATTGCTTTGAGGGATGACCGTTAGGCGGCGCGACTCTCCTTGGACTTTTTGTTTGTTTACACGTGGTAGCGACGCTCGAGGATACGTTTGATTGGCTTCGGCTGAACGAGATTGCTTTTTCAAATGAGGAAACTGATATTTGCTTTCGATGAGAAAACTAATTACTGAGAGTCCAATCAAGTTATTTTGATAATAACCTATTTTCCGATCCGAAATTTGAAATTAAGTAGTACGTTTAAAAGGATTAATAAATTAATTAACGTTGAGCTGATTCTTTAAGCCATTTTTACCAGATTATTGTTTTTTTTATTAATATTGTTAAATTTAATAATTTTTTAAAATAAACGTTATACAACAATTTTCTATCCAAGTAACTTTATAAGATTAAACACGAAGAATCACCCTAACTTTAACATAATTTATGTTGAAATTATGCAAACGAATATTGAATTTGCACAAATAAGCGTAACGCTGACACGAGTCATGTTGAAATAAGAATCTCCTTCATAAAATATTCTCGTTCGAGTATGAATATCAAAAAGAACCAGTATCGTCAAGACGAAAGACCGGTAAGAGTTAGCGCAGAAAACAAAAATCGATACCGACGAGCGATATTTCGGCCGCGAAAGCGCCGACTCGCGCTCGATTAGGATCGTATGAAGTTGCCTTGGCGCATTATCGTCATTAATTGCACCCTCGTCGAGCCGCAATTTACATAAAGCCCGAGCGTAATAACAATCGTAAAAATCGGCCCCGGGCATAAAATTTGCTTTACACCGTATTTAACGATACTTTCCTACTTTTTCGTCCCTTTCCTTATCTCGCGTTCGCTTAACGATCCGGACTTCCTCTTGTCTTCATCTACAGCCTGCGCTCAAGCATCACGGGCCTCTAACGACCCGAGCGATTTCGCCTCCGGGAAGGGGCGAAGACAACGCGACCGGTGTCTCGGTGTCTAAAGAAATTGTCGCGCGATCATTGACGAGGCAATAAACAAGCACGCACGTACATGCCTTTGCCACTTTTATGTAGGTGGATAATTGCGTGAATAAGTGATAATGAGAAATGGAAAATCGGTTGCCTTTTTCTGCCATCTTTTTTTTTTCGATCTTTTTTTTTCCTTTTGCGTTGAAACAAGTCGTTGCGATAATAAAAAGCGACAGGTTTTATTGAACGATTTTATTAAACAGCTGTTCGCCGTGTTTTATCCGTCTCGCCTGATTTAATGCTAATTTGTTTAATTTTTGTTCTGCTTTCCACCGGTTAATGGCTTGATACGAATTTTATTGCCGAATTAATCTGTCGGGACGTTCTTGTTCGTTTGAATTATTGTGAAATTAAAACGAAGACAAATTTCAGCGAATTTACATTGGAGTTAAGATTGGTTTTGACGTGAAAGTTGAAATTCGTCGAGCCACTTGTACGCTTTTGGAGGAACGAAATGTTTCCAATATACTTTTATCTTTTTAAACTAAAAACTTTTAGGCTTCTTTATTTATCAAAAAGAAAAACAACAATATTATTTTATTCGATTTAACAAACCACACTGTCCAGTCCATTATCCTCGTAGCCGGCAACCGCAAAAATCTCGCGAACCGAACCGCCTTCAATCACTCCCCCTTTTTCGCCAACAAACAGTCGAACAAAAAGACCCAATCGATTAACGTTACTTCCGATTAAAGTTGCGATAAAACCCACCGCCGGTACATTTCTGTTTGACTACGGCTGACGCGTCTCGCTGTAACTACTGGACAGATGTGAAGCGCTGCGAACGCTCGGGCCGACGTTCGCCGCGCGGAGCCCGAGATGCCACGTCAAGATAGACCCATGTCGAAAAAGCGCGCCACAATTGATTCCGTCCAGCTTGATCGATCGGAACGGCCCAATTTTTCGCGCGCCGATTGACGCGCGAAAATTCAAACGGCCGAGACCGGGCGATTCGATCTGCCGTTCTTTTTTCGCCGCGCGCTCGGATGATTTGCAAGAAAACGGACGGGAAGCTGGATGCGAGGGGTGGGGAGTAGGGGGCGCTGCGAGCGGCGCCGGAATCGCCGCAAAACAATGTTTTCCCGCTCTTTCTCTCTCTCACGATATTTACGATCGCGATAGACTTTATTATAGGCGAATAAATAATATTTGCTCGCTCTCGTTCTGCCCGCGGTTTTCCCACGTGGCTCTTTCCAACCTGCTCCTATCGTCGCTACCAACGCCATTGTTCGGTCGACAATGCGGGCGTACGTGAAATCGCACGCGCGAAAAATTAAGACGATTGCCCAACGAGCGGGACGCGCCCGGCCATTTTCGCCGTTTGTTTTGCCGAGTGAAAAACGCCGCGTTGATGATTATTTATTGATACGTTATTTACCGCCGGGATGGGGGTAAATGTCAGAAGACGATAAGTGAATTACTGGCCGACCCGCTCGGGGAATAACGCTTTGTTTACGACTTTGCTTGCCGCGTTGTTGCAAAGTTGACTTAAATCGAAAAATCGCGTTTTTCCGTTCATTTTGTCCGACCGCTGAAATCGATTCCTAAAATGTTTTCGCAATCAATTGCAAAGATTTTTGTTTGCGAGTGATTGCACGAACAAAGAATTAATTTGATTGCTTCCTGAAGAGGTATATATAACGAAGCGTTTGTCTTTATAAATTAATTAGATCGATTTTAACGGTTGGACTAACTCGGGCAAAAAGTGGCCGGGGAAAAAGCGCACATTAACAGCTTGTTCCAATCAATTGACAATAAGCGGCGAGCGCGGCGTAATTGATTCGCGATGTTCGAGTGTCGCCGTCTATTGATTCGGTTATGGCGAAACGCCTTATTCAAACGACTCAATTAATTTTTGCGCGACCACGGAGCCTCGTCGCCTGCCTTAATCGGGCGTTAAATAAGCCAACGCCGTGGCATTGCGCTCCGCTCGTTGGTCGTTAGCATCCATTTTCTATTCCTTATTTATACGTTGCCTTTTCCGCGGACGCGCATTTGTTCGCTCGCTTCCTTAACGCACGCATTTGTTTAAACTTTCACGCTCTCGCGCGGAGAACTCGTTTGATCGGCCGTTTTTGTCATCGGAACTGTCTACTTAACTTGACGGATGCGCTTTTTACTGGTTGGGTGTCGCGCGAAAATATACGGCGATGTTAAAGATCATGTTTCTATGTATAGAGGGAAGTTATTATTAAAGTTATAACTGACATAATTGGACAATTTCGAAAGGTTTTTTTAAACTATTGAAAGTTCTATTGATTTTTGTTCTATTGACGTTTGAGAAATGTTACTAAAATATAAAGTGACGAAATTCTTTTCTATTCCTTGAAAAATCCAAAAATCTGTTCCTCCAAATCTTTCAAATATTGTGAAAAAAAAATGTTAAAAAGAATCTCTTCTAGTCAATGCACACGCCGCAAATATTTTCTTCGCTCCGTCTTTTTTCTTACAGTTTCCTAAAGTAAAATAAATATCGCAAACGGCCTCGGCTTCTAGCAAACAAGATAACCCAGTACGTAACGAGTTGCATGTTTTGCAACAATTCGTCAAGCGTTAAAAACCGATATCGCCGGTGTTATTGCCAAGACGAGGAAATGATGCGCTGTAATTGGAAGCGCAGATTAAAATCGTAATTATCAATATCGAAATGCCAATGACGGCGAGCCATAGTATGCGGTAATGGCTCGGATAGGCGGACTTTAATAATAGACCCTTTAATAAGGCGACTTTAAGCACGGCCAGACGGAATGAAACGGAGACGGAAAGACGATGAAGATGAAACGAGCGATTGCTGGACGAGGGTGAAAGACGACCCGTTGAACTGAGCTACCTTCTACCTGCCGTGTAATGCGCTTTTTAATAACTAATGTAAAAACCTTACGAGCAATCGACAATGTTCCAACAAAAATATTGCAAAGTGACTGAAATATGGTCTCGATTGAAAAATTATTGTATACAAAAGGTCAAAAATTCCTACACGGATAAAAATTTATTCGTATTTTTTCCCTAATTGAAATAAACGTGTTCTATAATGCGAAAAACTGCATGTACTTAAACTAAATAATTTAAAAAGTACCCCAAATTGGAGGAAATAGGTCTATAATTATACTATTATTTACATGTTTTAGTTTAAATGCATTAAAATTTTTCCCTTTAGAACACGTTTACTCCAATTAAGGGGAAAACTCGGTTAAAATTTCTATTAGTGTACGTAAAATACCATTTCACGATGACTTTCTAGGAAAAAAATGTCACGTCGGGATTTAACATGGCCCTACAAATTGAACCTCATTTTTCATGTCTATTAAAATGTGTACGCATTATTTACATCATACATGTGTTTCTAAAAACTTTATATTACTCTTTTCTGTGCGACTTTGAAAGAGGAGAAAAATCATACATTTGTACAATACGATTCCCTCCCTGACGGTCAAACCATTCGTTATGAAATCAATAAAACTTATTAATGTTCACATGTACACTTTTTATCACTATAGATTTTTTCTCTCAAGTAGTTGAATCAACAAAAATTATCCATCGAATCGATTGGAAACAATCGCGAATCTGAGAGGTGGACGCTGCAAGTCGAACACCTGCCGATCGGTCGCGACCGATCGCGATCGAAGCGATTCCACGAAGTGGTCCCGGCACTGTTTCCGCGGGACGTCCGTGTTTCGGCCTCTCATGCGGTAGATCATGAATCGAGCGCCGAAAAGAATGCCAATTAACATCTCGGCGGTCGTTGCTCTGCCCCCGGCCGCTCTGCTCGTCTCTGTCGTTGCAAAACGCTCATCTGAAATCTCGGCCGGGAATCTCGAATGAGAATGCCTTTCGTGCTCTTAATGGCTTTCGAGCGTTTACCCCGTGGCCAACGGCGCTTCGCCGTCGAGCGCGCGAGCGAGACGGCGCGGCTGCGCGCGCGCCAAAGACGGAGATGGAAAAAGTGCCGGGCAAGCACGGAAAGAGTTTCATTACGAGTTAAATGCGAGACGAATATGAATTCGTCCGGTCCGACGACGCGATCCGGCCGTTTTATTGAATTCTGATTGACGCGAGGATATTGGCGCTAAATCGGCCGCGCGGATTCAATAATCCCGCGGAAGTTGTTTCGCATCTTTCGCCCCGTCATCCGACAGCCGGGCTTAATATATTCGGTATTTATTATTCTGCGATCGCTTCGCCGTGCGTTTATGCTCTTTCTTGCCGGCGAGATCGGTAAGTAACCGGGGGCTTTTGAGGAGCGGAGAAAATATGGCCGGATGGGCAAGATGTGTCAGAGGACGGTGCAGTTAATCACAGGCAACTGATTGAATTTTTCAAGAATCCGACTTCGAAAAGAAACCAACAGATTGTGCAGAGTTAAAAATATCGATTTTGAGATTCAAGTATCCAATCTTTCTTTCAATGTTTTCGCTAACCGTATCATTAAAATTCACCTAATTAATTATCGATCGTTCTCGATCGGAATTATTGCCTTGGCCGATTTCTTTTCCATTGAACTCACTTCAATGGGCAGTCTATGTCTAATTAGCGTGATATTTATAATATCGATGTTCAAGCGAATGTAGGCCTGCGTTAGTCGTGAAACGCAAACGACTGTAACGTATTGAATTGCGGAAATAATTTCGACCAGCCATTTCGGTTGCCTTTTTCATCAACGAACGCACGTGCAGGGATAACTCGTGACAAAGTTCGCCGGCACGAAACTCAAATACTGGGTTTCCTTTTGCAGGTCAAACGACGATCGTGACGACCGATAAGACTGACATTGTTTTTGCGGTTTATAATAATATTCGTAATCGCGTTTTATCTGAAACCGACCATTGTTTCCCGTGTGATAAACACTGTTAATTGACTTTAAATGTTACGGTAATTGCAATCACATTGAAAGCCGGAATTCCAGAATGTAAACGATTGTTCTTCCGAAATAAGTTTTACGCAAATAGTGAAGGCGTATTCAAGTCGGAAAGTTTGCATAATATTTGGTCCTTCAGAATTGCGAACATAATTCATAAAACATAAACTAAAACATGCGTGCGAGGTTTGCCACGTGGCAAAATGCCACAAGTTTTGGAATCGAAGAAAAATTCGAGATAAAAGGGTAAACATTATTAAACTCTCAGAAATCGACCCTTTCATTCAAATGGAAACGAAAAATAAAAGAGAACGGGCTAAATGTAAACATCTGATGTTAAAAAAGAAAGAATAGAAGTCATTCTTTTTACCATTGCTTACAATTGCTTGTTCACACATGTCATATCTTGATTTTCCCACAAAAAATATCCTTGTGAATGAAAACAATATTTTCAAGAATAACCAAAAACTAAAACAAAATATTAATCTCTGACGTTTGCAATTCGAAATCCAAAACTCGTGGCAACTTGCCACGTGGCCAACTTCACGCAAACAACTTAAACTTATTATCAATTAAGATCAAGTCGTGTATTAAAACTGAGAACAAAAGATCCTCAACACAAAATTGCGGACTGTTAACGCGACAATCTTAGACTGTAAATTAAGTTATTTCCCTTTTTACAACTAACGGTATATTGTCTACCACTTTGTAAGCAATTTTATCTACACATAACTGTTTACTTTAACTTTATTAATAAATACTTCTCACATCGTTAATTGAAACATCAATTTTTTCCTCCGCCATTGAATTTATAACAGAGAAAAGCCTAATCACCGTGAGCCAAAGCTTGCGCAACGTTGCCGCGGATTTTCACGCGCCTCGTGACGAAACTCGGCGGCTTTGTTTGCCAGCTCGTTTATTTACAAGCACGCAGGATGAATGATTTTCGCGCTCGGCCTGACAGGCCGCACGATATATGCCCGTTGCACGTGGCCGCGAAGTCCGCGGTTCTGAAATCCGGCCGCTGGTTTCCGCGGCGCACCCACCGGCCGCGGCATTAACTCCGGGGCCACGTGGGCGTGCGTGGCCGCGCCACGCAGGTGTCCCGCTTCCGCTGGATCCGATGGTCCCGGCGATTTATCGGCAGTCGCAGGGGCCCCGTGGAATTTCGAGCGCCGAGCACACACGCTCGTATAACATAACGGCCGTATTAAGTTACACCGCGGAGCTCGTAATTCCGGGGATCCGTCTCCTACGCGAATTCCAGCCGGATCGGCCTGTCCTGAAGATTTAAGCGCGGCCAAGTTACGAGGCGCTGCGACAACGAGGACCCGCCGACGAGAGAGGTTTTCGGGAGCCATTCTTTTTCGCTGCTTTTATTGCTCGTGCTTAAACGAGGCGAAAAAGAAACGTTACGACGAACAAATGGGTAATCGTTCGTAAAAAATGCACTGTAAAATTAAGAAAGTTTAATTTGTTTCCTTTAACTTGACAGATATATGGCGATGCAAAATTTTAATTCGTTACGACAGTTACGTTGGTGATAGTTTTATCTTCTTTTTCGTTTTGCGAAGCAAATATTTGCCGTGGCAAATACAACGTGTTAGTCGTACGTCAACAAATAAAGTTACGCAACATTTACTTCGCCGCAGTTCGTTCTTTCTAACTCTGTAACAATTCAATATTTGCGTTACGGGACAGCAATCCGTCGAACGAAAAACGAAACAAAAGCGAAGCCCGAGAAAAAAAGGCAAAAGCAACAAGCTGTGACTGCGACTGTCACAAAAGCCGAGTGATAAATTCGCAACGCCGTTTGACACAATGTTTCGCGCTGGACTGGTGGCGGCGAAAAAAGTGGATCGCGGTCCCGAGCGAGTGCGTTAAACCGAGACCGGGGCAAGAGGCCAAACGCCGGTGGCTCCTCTTTCGTTGGTTTTTTGTCGGGCGCGCGACTCCGATTAGCCGACAATAACGATGCAATAAAATTGGACGTCCCGCGACTCTGACCTCGAATCGGACGACTCGCGGTGTCATCCATTATTCAACCGGCTCGTACGCTTAATTGGCCTGCGGAGACGTTTCGCGTGCAAAAACGCCCGTCAAAAAGTGTAAGAATTGACTTTTCATGATCGCCAATTTGATTATCCAAATCGGCCATTCAGCCGCGATTGCCACGGACGAAAAAGCGCCCGGGACTCATTTCAACCGGTCGGAAATGTGATTTACGTTTTTGCGCCAACGCGGAAATTTATTACCCGATTGACCCGAGGAGTTATGGACTCCGGGCTCGGCCTTTTTTCGCCCGATCGCATTCAGTTTCTCGATTAACGTTGAGTGAATAACAACGAGGTTTGCGGTCGCTGGGTGTCCTTTGTTGGAACTGACGAAATTGACAAGTCATCTAGCGAAAAATTTGCAAATGTTTTTGGCATGGCTTTTGCTAACTTGGTTTCTCAATGCGTGTCAAAATATTATCAAAAAGAAAAGAAATTTAATTTTCATTTTTAAAACTTATCTTATTTTCAAAATAATAATAATAATAGATAGTAGTAAATAATTAAGAATAATAAAATGTTTATGCTTGTGATGAAAAATTGCAAATCTTTTTAAAACGGCAATTTCCCGCAAGTAGTCGATTCTGACTGACACGGGGCATGTTCGCACTTGAGTGAAACTCGCGCTTCTGTCTGAAAGGCTCGTGTAATTAAACGGCATTAGTACTTAGAAACTGTCTTAAGGCAGAGCAGCGCGACACGCTGGCAATCCGTTGTAGCGTGTCCGAGCTGGCGTTCCTTACGCTTAATAGGATTACGTAAAGAATATTCGCTGTCACGTGAAACACGACGGTCGGTGCATCGCGTATCTGATTCTGAAATATGCGCTGTCGCGGCGGCATTTTTACGCCCGCAAGTATCCAAGTGACGGCCCGGATCGGCAACGCTAATCGTCACGGATTCTGCCCACGTATTCTCACTTTTGGTTTCAGTTACCATTTTTTCGACGTCAACTTTTCACCCGAGCACTGTCGTTCCATATCAATTTGCTGCTCCTTTTAACATTCAAAATCAATTACTTGCAATATTTGAAGGCGCGTTCAATCACCTTTTCAAATATGCTCTATACTGTTCACCTACAAAAAAGGTATTCTTGGTTAATTAGTTTTGCGACAATTAAATAATAGGTATCAAGACATTTTTATTGGCTTCAGAAAGTTCTTTTCCGACAAAACATCAAGGTAGATTTTTCATAAAGTTTTATCAAGTTATAATTAGTAATTAAACCAAGAATTATTATTTTTAACACAATGAGGTTCAATTTACAGCGAAATTAAAAAAAATTGTCATTCAAACATATCAATTCGCGTTTATTCGCGAATACACTTTGCAATCCGACGTGGTCATTTCAGCAATCCAGTTTCATCGCACGACGTTGGTCACTTTTTCAATGAAAAAAAAGGCCAATCGATCGTGTTACATCGTGAACAATTGAACGGTCGATAAAAAGTCGATTGCGAGCTCGAAATACGAAGCAGCTGGCGATTGCGAAACGACGATACGAAAAGATTCGTGGCCTCGCGCTCGCGGCTCGAGGGTGCGCGAGCGGCAAAAAGCGCCACGTAACGTTCCGGCAATTGCGCGTCGTTTGAAGCCCCGGCCGAACGTGTAATCTCGACCAACTATGAGGATGGATTGATTCCTGGCATCGACCGTTCATAAATCTGCCGCAGCCTGTGCTTATTGCGTCACGCAGGCCGGCCCGAAACTTGTCGTTGACTGGACTGTCGCGAATACAGCTCGTTTCTTTTCGTAGACATTTTTCTTCAATAAAAATACGTTTCTTGGATCAATTTTTTATTTTACACTAAAAAAAGAGCCTTTTTGTTAGAAAAAAAATGAAACGGTCGTCGGGTGCGTTCAAATCGAGCGGAAAGGATAAGTTGCTTTTTGCCAAGCCGGAACAGATTTAAACGAGACAAATTAATCCGGCGGATTAGTCGCGTGGGAAGAGGGAAAAAATGGCGGCGCATTAAGGACGAGGAGCGCGCGCGGGGCTAAGCTTGTTTATGCCGTGGATTAGCGGGCGTTTTTGCGCGAAAATGACCGTGAGAGGCGTTCGGGTGTCTAGGCGTTTCGCGGAATAATTGCTCCTGTGCGCTTCCGCAGCTAATATCCGGGCGCAAAATAGTCCGTGCTGAATCGGCCAAATGATGGGAAACGCCGGATAAAAGGTCGTCTGGTTTTATGCGTCGGTTTTATCGCCGCTGTCGCGTGTAAATGATATTAGGATTAGAGCCCTGGTTGTGATGCGTTTTACGCTTGCGCGCACGCACTCGATTCCTCCAAAGAAAGACTCGTTTTCAACGTAGCCGAGAAAGACGGAAGTCATATACATTTTGAAACCGTTTTTGAAGAAATGTTATACTACCGACAAGTTGTTTCGTGTCGATGAAAAATCGGATAAACGGTAAATTTATCGTCTGGAGAAAAGGACACTTAACACCAATTCGATATAAAACACTGAATAATGCAATTTTAAAATCTCTGCTTGTAATCACCAATAATCTATGAATTTGATTTTTACTTGATAATAAAATATACATCCGGTGAGGAGGATAGTTACAAGTAGCATGTTACTCAAAAACGTTACATTTTCCGAGTGACTGTAACTTTCTTTTTCCCAAAGTAACGGTCAAACCGCAAACACCAACCATCGGTTCTTTTTCCCTCGACTTCTTCCTCAAATTCCGCGGAAGCAGCGGAATTTCCTGAGAAATCATTAGACAGTCTCGCGGAATATAAATAAGACGAATAATAAGAAGGAGGGAAAGGATCGGCGAGCAGAAAGACCGGCGCGGGGAAGGGGAGGGGGGGATACAAGAAACCGGGAAGGAAAAGATCTGCCGTCGGCTTTATCGATCGATCGTCTCTTGGCGTGTACACCCATCCGCCGGGTCCACTTATCCAAATAAGATGGACGGCGATAACGTCGGCTGTCGCGTTCTGAGGTTATCGTCGCGACGGATCGGTTATTATCGAATCGGCGCGCGCGCTTTAATGGCGTCGCTGCGTTCGCCGGGGAAGAAAAGCTGGCGGAAAAAGTGCTACCGGAAGTAGCGAGCGTCGGCAATTTTTCCGGCTTGTTTGAATTGTTGAATGGTGAATTCGTTAGAAGCGGGATTGAGCCGTTGGAAAGGAATGATGACGCGGTGTAAGCCACGAAGGATCCGCGCCACTTAATGGCCGGCGAAATCGCTTTGCGCTTTTTGCCGTGGATTTTCGACCGCGACGGATCTTCCGTCGCTTCCGCGTGACAGCTTTTGCGGTAAGGTTGCACTTTTTTGGCTAACAAATTGAACAAGAATATCCCGTTATGTATAAGAGAATAAAGGATGGGGAAAAGTTCAAGTTAAAGATAACTTTTCATTCAGGTTTACTTTATTTTCACTTTGTAACTATAATTTTATAATATTATTTACTACTAAATCAGGAAAACGTTATTTTTTTATTTATTACTCAGGCCCGTCGTTATCGTTCTCTATCCTCTTATATTGTTATTAATTATTTCAATAAATATTAAATTAACATAAATCTGTTTTTATTGCAATATACCGTTAGAAAGATGGATAATCTTTTTTAAAAGTTATATAAGGATGTGTATATATGAAGTTCGTTCTTCATGCAATGCAACATTTCTTTCTCCAACTGCAACATATCTCTTGTTAAACCAACGTTCATCTTCGTGTGAGTGCGAAAATTCCCCTCTATGTTTCGTCAGTAAAAAAGCCTAAAGCATTTCAACGGGACAGTCGAGCGAAGAAAAACAATAACACATTGAATCAAATAATTTCGCGCATAAATAACAAGCGCAGCCCTTGTTAAGCGGCGCGATCGAACGGGATAGCTCGGGTAGCGGGTTGTAAAATTACAGGATAATGCAACATAAACAGCGCGGGATTATTAAGAAAATTGACGACGTTGTTTGCGGCCAAGGCAACGTCGGCAATTGTTATCCCGGCTCTCGGCCAATTAAAGCGCTCGGAGCGGGACGCCGCGAGTCGCGTGTCCGGCGTCCTTTGGCGTCTTGCCCGCGCCCCAGGCCGGCCGATATTCACAATGCCAGGAATCCGAATCGCTCGGCGCGCCGAACAGGATCGTGTGGGCAGCCGATGCGTTCGTACAGATATACGACCTAGTCGCGCCTCTCGTTAAGTTCCGACCAAACTGCTGACGAAATACTCGTAGAAATTGTAATATCGCTGGCATATGCTTCTCATTTGGAAACCAATGTTCACAGCGAATATCAGTACGTCGCAGAATTGTATGGTTCCTACGTCGAATGCCATTTTACGATAATTTTTAAGGAAAAACATTGTTTAATTTTCACTGAGTATTACATTCCTTAAAGGTGTCTTCGATATTTTTCATATTCTCGACTTCCACTTCCATTATCCTTTAACTATGAGTACTTTATGGACACATGGAGCGGGAGTAAAATGACACTTTACTCCCGCTAGGAACAGAAACGAGTTTTCGTAGGAAATTTTCTTTCGAATCTTCGCTTTTCTTGAAGGAAATACTACTAATCAACTCAAGTACATGCTAAATATTTTTATTAACATATCTACTACAATTTCAATATTCATTTTCATTGTCGTTACCTTGACTTCTTAAAACAACTAAAATTACTGCAAAGCTAAGCGAAGGATGTTCGAAATGAGTTTCTGAATAAACGGCGCGCGTGCGAAATTAATCGAATTCCGTATATTTGTCGGCCGTGACCTCGAGTTATAGGTCGAGCGTGCGGCTGGTAAAGCGATAACAATGAACGCAACCACGGCCGGCCGCGCTCGGATTTACAGGTGGCGCGAACAATGCGCCGAGCTTTGAGTCAAGTTAACGTGTGGCCGTGCCGCGTGTCAGCCACGGCGTAATGAACGCCAGGCCCATCGGATCGGGTGGAAAAAAAAAATGGCGCGAGGCACCCATTGTGCCATACCATGCGCGATGATTTTCCAAAGGCCGAGAGGGAAAAAAATTTTTTTCACCGCTGCCATTGTTCGGCTCAACGCCGAGGCGTTATTTAGAACAATCCGCGCGCCACCGAGGTGCAATGTTTCACGATTAAAGTCGCTAAGCCGAAAAGAAAGGCTTCGCGGCGAGCTCCGAGTGATTGTCGCGCGCACATTGTAAGACTCGGGGCTTCGCTCTTGGAAATGTACGCTTTTAGGCGGAAATGTTGGAATTTTATTGCTGAAATAGCATTTAAAATTAGTAGTGTTGATGCCACGTTTTCAGAATGTTAGTCCGGAAGAAGTTTTAATCCATTGAATTGAATTGAAAAAATCATGAACGGAAAGCTTTTTAATATTCTATAAAGAATTATTCGCAAAGTTTTTTTAATATATTAGGAAATTCATTTAGAAATACATTCAGTTTAAAACTGGAAAAACACAAAAATTCATACGAACTTAGAAAAAAGATTAAATTAATTCATCCAAATTGTTTAACACTTAAATCAATGTTGTGTTCATATCATTTCAACATTACTTTTCTCTTTACTTGGTCAACAATTTTGAATTATTAAAATATGTATATTTTTTATAACTATATATTAAAATATGTATACAGGGTGACTATGCTTTCTCTCGGCGTTCAATACCACTATATTGCAAATTTGTTATTTCTAATATCAACGTTTTGTCTGATTAACTCCACCTCTTTCATAAATTCGCATTGTTGTAACTTCACTTAAGCTCACAGAGTCTCACTGTTAATTTCGCAATGGCAACGCATTGATATCATCATCAAGCACCTCCTCGAGCCGTGAAAGGAGCAGCTTCGGTGGCCGAGAACGCGATAATGACTCCATAATCCGCGTCGTCTGCGGTTCCGCTGGCATTTAAAAGGCCTCCCCGCTGAATGGTGAGAATCCGACTCTCGCGCTCTCGTCGTTTCGCCTTGACTTACGAACGAAATTCAACGCGCTTTTCTTCGCCACGGAAAATCGCCGCATTAACGCTCTGGCAGCTTGCCTAATGACACTCCGCGAAACGCTTCCGTTGGCAATTAAATGCGTCTTTCCATTAATTCAATAACTACACTTTTTCATCGCTTCAATTTTACTCGGAAGCATACAATTTCTTTTCCTACACTTTTCTTTTTTTTTTTTTGATAAATTGGATGAAATTTCAATTGTAAACAGTTATTTTAAATAATTTTTCAGTGTTTATGAACACAATAGTTATTTTATTTCCACAATCAATTAATTGAAACTCCATAATTTTCGGGTCGTTAAAAAACACGATTTAATTTGCAATGGTCGAAAGACGATTTCCGTAGAATTTTACGACGAATCTGTGGAATTGTATAAATATTTTGACCAGTGCCGAATTTCGCGAATTCCGTTTTCAACGTTTTATTATTTTCGTTGCAGCGTTGCTTTATTATTTTACCTCATTCGCTGTTTACGATTTTTATCGGTCTTAAGCGCAACTCAGTTTCATTGCTCGTAATGAAATGCAGCCATGAGCCGACTGTTTTCGGGAACGACATCATTTCGCTTTTCGTGCCTTCGTAAACGCGCCCGGCCATTTTTTACTGCCACGAAATGCGTTAAATTTATAATCTTTAAAGGCTCGCGTGTCGTTCTTTACATGGCGATATTTTTACGAGCGCGGATACCTGTCCTGTGTTTATACATGATTTTGTTGCGTTTATGTTGGCGTAATGTTATTACCCCCGTTCTTTTTTGCACCGACGTCGCGGGGATTAAAAGCGGAAATTAAAAAAGCACACGGACCTCGCGATTTTGAAATCCCCGCTATCTTAATCTGCTTTCGGAATGTTTATGAATTTCTGCATCTGAGTTACAGCTCGACTCTCGGAATCGTTGACGTTTTACGACCCCAGTTGGGACAATGGAAATTCAATGCCTCTACCTCATTCCATTCTACAAAACCCCTTTTCATTTCCCCCCCCCCCCCAACATTTCTTGCTTTTTCTCTTCAGAAAACGATTTGGCAATTATTTTAGAAATATGCGGTATACTGAAATTCATAATTACAATGTAAAAAAGAAAAAGATACGATCAGTGGTTAATGAAGCGTATTTTTAAATATTTTCATAAATACATGAAGTGCTTTATCTTAAATTAACTTTCTGAGCATTGAAAAAAATTAATATGAAGTCAGTATAATTTATTCTCGAAATCAGTGACTTATAAATCCTCTTATGATTTATAAATCTTCAAAATTATAATTTATGACGAATAAAGTAAACAAATATAATTATAAATTTTGATAAATTTGAAAGAAAAAAAAGTATATCGTTAATCTTTTGGTCTTCATTGTCATCTCTACATTGTTTACTTAACTTCTTTCTGCGTCATAGAATCGTGTTTTACGTGTTTTTGTTGACCAAAAAAGATGGACCTTGTCACCTGCCGACAAGTATGTCTTTCTGTGAAACAATGTCACCAACGTTTTGCCGCGAATTCATTCGCGAATCAAATTCGCAAAGTCTCGAGTCGATGTTCTTTTCGAGTCACGTCCGTTTCGTTTTCTTACGTTAAACTCTTTTGGTGGCAGTCGCGCTGTTCCCACGTCCGTCATCGACTGCCGCGGCATTATGCGTCGATGTTTTCCGACAAAAATGCGTGGCTTTTGATTCGCCTCGAATCTTAATTGGCGGATTACGCGTATCATTAAATCAACGAGGTTTTTAGGTTTTACAATTAAAACCACTCTTCATTTCTAATTTTCTTGTCATGAATACGAAATTAATTTCAGATGAAAATTTATTTCTTTGTGACAGCGGTTTATGGTAGCAACATATTTTGCAATCCGCTCATTTACATTATTAAATGAAAGAACATTAATTAATTAATTAATTAATTTTCATTAAATGCAAGTATATAGAAACAATTAAACAAAAGAAAACAATCTTCGATAAGAAGTACAAGTTTAATTAAAAGAAAAAGAAACTATCACCGAATTGAAAGCAAAAAAATAATCTTCGACTAATTAATTTAAAAAACATTTTCGCTTATCAATGAAACAATTTACAAAGCGCGTAATAAATCGACATGCATTAACTTGAAAAAAAGTAACACCGATTAAAAGTATCATCTTCTTCCTCCGCGAGTTGGAATCGTCCGTTAAATTCCCGCTTTAATTAAATTCTAATCCAATTACAAAATCGTATCGGCGAACATTTAAAACGAAAATCGCAACTGTAAGTGAAACGAGCCCTGACGGAGTTGCAATTAAAACAGAAAGCCGAGAAAAAAAATAAAGAAGAGGGAATTTTGAAAAAACGGATGCTTCCTTTGGAACGTAATTGCTCGAGCCCGCAGATAGTTGTGCCGATCGTGGCAATTAAATCGATCGATCGATCGGTCGGAGAAAAGCCGGCGGGAAAAATGACGGCCTGTCGCTGCGGCGCGTAACTTTGTTGCCCCGGTAGGTGGCGCGCTCGGCGGTTAATAGCCGCAAGTGGTCTGCGTGCGTTGCTGAACGCGATACGCCAATGCTGTAATCAGAAAACAGTCCGACTCCAGATTTCACGGGTCGATCTGGTTGTCGTGCATTGTACGTTGCATGATCACACGCGATGCAGCTGCTGGCGCTGGAACGCCGCCTTTTTGCTCGCTGCCAGCCACTTTATTCGCACGAACGCAGACCGATATCGACGCAATGACATAATGGTTATTTCGACTAACAAAATTACTTGATTTTTGCACTTTTTGATCCCGAAAAATCAAAATAATGAAACTTAAATCAATTTAATTAGTTATTTGTTATTAGGTATTAATAATTTTTTAAAATAAATTTCTTCTTATTGTTAAATTTGAGTTGAACGTTTATTCGGAATAATTTAAATTGAACATTCTACATGAAGAACCATCTAGTACTACTGTCTAGAAAAGAAAAGAAATATCGCGTGCGAAAAAAAAGAAAACTTCAACTTGTCCGAAACACGATCTTACATATTTCCGCCACTTTTTTAAGCGTGCTAAAAAATACGAGCAGAAGGCATCGTTCAAAAGCAAAGCGACAACATGTATCATCAGTCTGCACTGCTTCGCAGTCGCTAAATTACGCCTTTAATTGAAAATTCTTACGACTGGTTAAAAATGCACCGGAGGCTGCACTTTTTCAAACGACTTCGCACGAAGAACCATTCGTAAGCTCCAGTTTCCAGTCAATTACTCCACGTCGTCCACGTACTTCTCGTGCATTGATCAACGGTGAGCATTCGATTTGTTCACGTGAATAAATAATGCCGATATGTTAACGACCCGAGTGACTGATAATTAATTTCGAACACGCCAACAGCTTTGTCGTTCGTTTACCTTAAAATGTATTTTTAATTAAAGGCCGATCACTACGTGTTGTGCAGTGAACAATCAAGTTTCCAGTTGCTTATTGCAAAACAATTTCAAAACAAATTACTTCAATCCATTGGAACAAAAACAATGCAAAAACAGGTAAGAACGAAAATGAAACTAAGCCCAGATAAAAAAAGGCAATATCCAATACAAATAATAAACAAATTAACAAATTAACAAAATATTAACAGTCGTAATAAAGGATAACAGACGTCAAAATATAAACAACACTAACCTAAGGAAAAGGAAGCAAAAACAAGAATACTTAAACAAAAAAGAAACAAAATCAATACAAAAGCAAGCGAGATAAAGGGGTAACGTTACCATGTACGAAGGAGAAATGGAGAATGGAATTGAACGGAGGAAGTGGAAGGTAAACAAACGTAAAAAAAGGGAAGAAAAACGCAGGAATGGAAAAGTCAATTAATAGACCAAATAATCACGGGATAATAGTCTTCTGGTCTTGTGCGACGAATTGAATGGCGTACGCGGTGAAAAAAGGCGGAAGAGAGACGGCGCGTTGATAGCGCGAGTCAGGAGAGTCGGCGTCATGGCTACTTTATCAAGCGGCCGTAAGAACAGGGTGTTGCGATTCCAAAGCGTAAGAACCAAGTTCCTGAGTAATTGCTTGGAAAGGAGATCGCGAGGAGGAGAGAAGGACGGGCGCACGCACGTTACGAGCAATCTACTCGGATTGCGCCCAACGAGCAACGACGATTCTGGAATCTTCGCGATCCCGGTGCGTTTAATTAAAGCATCAGCGTTGCTTCAGACGCCAGCTGCGGTTTATTTATCGGTTTCGCGTTATCGCAACGCGAAAACCATCCTTCGCTTATCCGCCCGTCACGATTGTTTGTTTAAATGTCGTTGTTATTAGTTTCTTTTTTTTCGTATTATGTAAACTTTGGGTTTAAATAAGTTAAAAATAAAATGCTTCAAAATTAAAGTATTCTCATCGAGAAAAATATTTAAAACTGTTGAGACATTATGAGATTTATAACGACATGAGAATAATTACTATTTCAAATATCGTCGTTGGAAAAATTCAATCAAATCATTTGACTAAATTCGTTTTACATTCACCAAATTATTTAAGTAGATCAAGTGATTTCGATAAAATGAATCAAAATGTAGTTGACTGAAGCTAATCTTTTTCCCAGTTTCGGAGCATGCCCGTTTCCAGGATCCAATACTTGCGTCGGCCAATAAACGTCGAGCGAATTGTTTTTCGCGAGCGCCCGTGATTTGCGACACAGCGATGCCGATAATGGAGGTGCGCGTTATCGAGGCTATCGACTCCTTCGTCGGCGGGTATTGGCGCGAATAATTGCGCCACCGTAACTCATGTTGGAGTCGGCCGGCCGGGCCGGCGGACGTGTCCGAGACGCGGAAGGTCAAGAGTAGGCGAAAAGCCGTTCATCGAACCCGCGTAGCGGGCCCGCCGAGGATCACTCGGCGCGCTATTTTTGCCGTCTCGCGCCGGGCGTGTACCTTGCGGGACAAGTGTAGGAGGCGGGATCCCGCGGTGAGGCCGAGATAAGACGGGAGCGAGCGAGCGAGCCGAGCAGGCAGCGAGGCCAAAGAGCCATTGTAAATTGAATCCGAAGGCTGCCCGGATGGGCTCTGTCAGCCTGCTACTCCGCCGCCACTATTTCATCCCAGCTGACACTCCTTAGGCATTTGCCAGCAAACGAAGGAAAATGATTGCCCGCCGACGAGAGCGCCTCTTCCGGCTCGGACATTCCGCCGCGATCACGCCCTTAAGCCCATTAGCGCCCAATAGAGGCATACGGGCCCGACCCCCTCCGCTCGCCGAAATGTCTTTTTAACGCTTGAGTTTGATCGAAACGCGGCCGCAGAAGAATGCCG
The DNA here is from genome assembly GCA_022817685.1 of Aradophagus sp. ZL-2020. Classification (NCBI taxonomy): domain Eukaryota; kingdom Metazoa; phylum Arthropoda; class Insecta; order Hymenoptera; family Scelionidae; genus Aradophagus; species Aradophagus sp. ZL-2020. The sequence goes on from JABFOV010000889.1 coordinate 26,871, forward strand.
TCTTACTTTTGCCTCGTTCGGGATAACTGTTTTCTAAATAATGGAGCCAACGACTGTTACGTTGCTTCGAAATCGTAGGTCATTTATCTAAAATTCTTCTGTTTGAATGTTAGTGAACATTCTGGGGATTTAAAAATACGCGGTGGAAAATTTTAGGTAATTTTTCCCCTACATTTTAATAAACGTGTTCTGTTGAGTAGCATTTTTTTGTATTTATTCTGAGAGGTCTCACGTATCATTGAAAATCGATCCGGTTTGTTGCTACTGTGAAAATCCCTTTTATCACGATGGAAAAATTTTTTTTGCGGTAAACTTTCATTAATTTGTTTTTCCATTTACATTTTGAATACAACTTTTATTTAGATTCATTGAGTAACTTTTGATCAATGATTAGTTAAACGTTCGATTTAATACTGTTAGTTTGTCCATTTTTCTTAAAATCATTTGAACTGGACTCGCACATTATTTCATCATGATAACCTAAAGTATATTTTATAAGAGAAGAAAAGCTTAACTTGTTATCGTTTTGATTGTTCGTCAGTGAGAATAAGTAATTTCATATAATCATCTCAATTTTATGCAACATTTATATTTAACCATATTTTTCTTTTGATTTCAGATTTTCCGTGACCAAAGTTTAATTAACAACTGCATCCGGAAGCCGAGATCAAAACTAAATCATCAGTCTGTGAGTAAACTTGCAATAAAATTACCAAAATAATTAACATTGTTATTAAGATAATTTACCAAAAGTAATAAGCAAAAGCGTTAACGTGCATTGGGAAAAAAACGTAACAGCAGCATTAATTGCCAATGAATCAGGATGAAAATTTTTCATGTGATCCAGATCCTCGGGCGATAAGATCCACTTTACCGCCCGCTCCCTCGGCCCATAAAATAGCGCACATGTCATAATATACTATTTCCTAAGCATTTGATAAGATGCTAACTAAAATTGCCGCCATAAAAACAATTTCGAGGTATCTTTGACGTATTTTTTTCGAATTTGTCAGCATAATCGCCGAGTCAATTTTACATGGTATTTTCAGCTTTGTTTTCGATGCTGCTAAAACATATTTATCTTTCCCAGTGTCCACCTAACGAGATTGCATCCACATCAAATCTCAATTTCAAGTACTAGTTTCTTTTCGAAATCGCAATGACGAATTACAACTTCCGAGGGAACTTTTCCAGTCGTACCCCCTTGGCCATTCGAAAAGAAACAAGTCGCTGAATGCTCAGCGCGGCTCTTAATCTATCAGCGGTGAAAGAGTTGCGCTAATGTAGAACGACATAAACTTGTCGATACGCGTACCGCGATGATAATTATGTCTTCCATTAATTGTAATTTACTATCGGCCCCGCGTCATAGTGTTATTTATTATAACCCGGGCCTGGTCGTCATTAGCCCATTAAGACTATTAAGGCCCAGCCACACAGCATGCCGTGCAAACAAATCATTTATCAAGAGACAACTATCGACAACAAGTGCGGTTTCTCGATCGGCCGGCATTTTTCCGGCCGCGTTTATATATTTACGAGACTTTCTCGGGTCATTACTTAAATCAATAAGCGGCCGCGGACGATAATTCATACCTTTCGGTGTCGCGCGGGAAAGGCGCGCGATTTGAATCGAATTTCCGAACGAGAGTCGGCAAGGCACAAAGGACGGGAAGTTGACGATATCGTCCTCGTGAAAAAACATCGTCTCCTATTTATAATCATTTTCAGTCTTATTAATTTATTGGAAATGAACTTAAATGTCTGAAAGTTTTATAACAAAAGCATCCTTTTTCATTAATTCGTTCATGTATTTATGAATACGTTTTATACAATTCACTTTTATTTATTTACTATTTATAAGACAGTTAAGGATGCGAAGAAAGCGAAAGGAAAACGTTGGCGCGTTTAAATTCCACTTTAAAAAACGGTGATTCAATGTAAGACTCGCAGGTTTCTTCAGTTAAAGTATTGCTCTGGGCGGAATCCGTCTTTGGGCGGAGTTAACAGTAAGTTTCCTCCGACTATTTGTTGCACCGCGCAGTAACGCTTGCGCCGTTTGCCGCGTCAAATCGAATACTCGGGGAAATCGAATCAAGCGTCTGCAGTTTACCATTTCATTTTATTACCGCATGAAATATTGCATTGTATTAAAAACAAAACGAAAATCTGGCCGATAAAATTACCTTACGTGTCAATTAATGTTACGATCAAACTAACCATTATTTTATGCCGAGAGAAGTAAGTCATAAACGATGTTTATCCATTTTTCATAATATTGTCAATTCTTATTTTTGTGAATTGAAACTTTAATTAACCTTGAGTTTTGAAAAATTGAATTTTCTTGACTTCCCGAATATTTGGACCCCTCAAATATTTGGCACCCCCAATTATTTGAACCCCCAAATATTTGGACCGCCAAGAATTTTCAACAGAAAATGAAAATAAAATATATATAATAATTTAATTTTGAGCTCTAGAGCTGGTGTTTGATATAAAAAAGTCTTGAAACAAAAATATTAATAAATAAAAAAATACATTGCTCATTGACAACTTAACAATTTAGAAATAATATTCAGCAGAAAGAAGTATTTCACTTGCTGCAATAAACCATTATTCGCTTCCATAAATCAGACCACAATTATAACTTTCAAACGCTTCCTAGTTCCAATCCTTTTTCTCGTTGCAGCCAAACAGTTATTAAGATAATTAAAATCCAAATACCAAATTCGCGTAATTTCTTCGTTCGCTCGACTTTTAACAGCGCACTCCACTTTTTTGCCGCCCCTCCCTCAGACCCGTCCAACAATCACCGCGCGACAATTAACGTCGCGCCGAAGTTGAGACCCTCAAAAGACGGCGCTGCAACGCCGACGTCGGCGCAACTTTATGGCACAATTAAACAATATTCCCGGAGTGCGTTCGAACTCAATAAACAGCCGATAAAACGTCCAAGCGACTGGAATGATTGTCCGAGCGAAGCCTTTCGCGACCTCGTCAGGTCGGCGGGACTTGGCGCGTTATAGCCGCGCTTAATTAATTGACACAAGCCGACGTAAATCGGCGTTATTTACAAACGCGCTTCGGCCTACAACTTCATTAAAATGGCGTATTTTCCGATAAGCCTTTATTGCGCTTTATTGCCGCTGATTTCAGCGATCGCCGCTCGTTTTATCACGACAATCGTCGCGCCTTTATTGCGCCGGTCAGTGCACCGCGAACGAGCTTCGACGATCGATCGTTGCGCGCTTCGAGCCGTTAACTTTCGTTCGCGAACCGCGCTGATTATAATCATTAGCCGTTATTGCGTGGCCGTCGGTGCGTATTCCGAGAGCGGCCGGCGGGGGGGGGGGGGGGGGGGGCGGGCGGTGTTTTTTTTTTTGCGGTTTGAAAAGGTTGTGGGGGGGTTCTTTTAATCACACCCCCGGCCCCCCGAGAACCTCCTACACCCGGGTCTGCCCTCTTGCTGGCAAAAAAAAAAAAGACACTCAATCACGAATCACA
>JABFOV010000890.1:0-30360 GCA_022817685.1 Aradophagus sp. ZL-2020
TGATACTACTTATTGTACTACGTAGACATTATAAAGCTACATTTTTTTATTTTATTGTTTTTTTAGATAACTAAAATAAAAAAACATATCTGGTTTACTTTTGTTTTTTTTTGTTTCTACTGTACTCAAGACAAAAGTCGTAATCGTATTTGATCTAAATTTTTAGCTTTGTTTTTAATTTTGAAGTGCAGCAAGCACCCTATTTATCGGGGGGGGGGGGGGGGGGATGGGAATTTGAAACAAATTACATTCCACAATCAGGTTGATAAGGTTGACAAAATAGCCGGCTGCAAACGAAACTGTTGCATCAACAAATCGCGCGCCGTTTTAAACGCGACAGAATTGAATCAAGTTGTATCGCAACAGTGACGTAATCTTGTGTAGTTGGGGAAGCTTACGTGCCGGCTTCTTCCGATTTCATAAACTTAAATAACGGTCGCGCGGGAAAAGCTGCTACGAAGCACGGCCGTTTTGTTGTTATATTTACACTGAGAAATTGGACAATTCATTTTATTTCGCTCCTTTTTTCTGTCGCCATTTTTCTTCTCTCTTTCTCACCCCTAGACTGAGAGAAATTTATTGCTAGACCAAAACAACTAGTTTTTTTACTTACAAAGTAAGGTCAAGAACATATAAATGCGTAATGTAAACAAAGGACAGCAATGTTTCATTCGACCTTCATTTGTAAACGCAACGTAAACAATGAACAACATTGTTTTTGTTTGATTATTGTTTATAAACACGGTGTAAAGGACGAATAGCAATGGCCCGAAAATCGGTTGATTTGATAAAAAACTTGATAAACTATATATTGTCCAAAACACTTTTTTGTATTGCAATTTTTACAAATACTTTCTGATTTTCAAATTATATGTCTCGGTTTTTGTATTTTTTTCCTTTTTTGTATTAAGTATACGAGCGTTCGTTAAATGTCGACTGAAAAATGAAATTCGCAAAAAGAAAAAATTAATGCAAAACAAAGTTTGCAGGTTTCAACGTCGTAAAACTTTAATTAACCATCGGTAATAAAATGTTGACAACTTTTTTACCGCGAGTGATTGGACGGCAAGATTTTTGGCAAGCAACTGCCGTTCGGGAGGGAGAAAAAATGTACCGGGGCGAAATTATTTAGCGGCGAGGAAGCTTAATTAAATCTTAATATCTGATGTTCGCGAAAGACGTCATAAACGAAACAAGACCGGTCAACTTTTAACTGCCTCCGATGTTTTTAACGGCGATTTATTAAAACCCCGCGAATATTTTATTAACCCACGCGTTCGGTTTTATATTTTCAAACACCCCGCGAATATTTAATAAGCGTCTAATAAATGTTTCTTATCGTGAAATACGGCGTCTGAAACTGCGATACCGGTGTATTAAGGATTAGTATTTATTATTTTTCGCAACAAGATAAAGGCGCCGCCGTAGATATTACTATTTTTCCCAAGGCTCGCGAAAATGGAGTGAAACTGTTATTTCGGAAAGTCAAACATTTTTCCATTTCATTTTCCAGTTTTAATTGTCGCTATTATTTCCGTTTTTATTTCCTTTTGCTTCGTTGTTATATATCATATATTCTTGATTATATATAATGCAACGAGGGTGAAAAAGGCACGATAATCGACGAATAAATTGAATCGGTATCAGTATACTTTTGGTGTTACGCGAAACATCATATTGCACATGAAACTCATGTTATTCGACAAAAGAATTTGGCAAATCGATCCGAAAGCTATTAAGAAAATCTGTTTTTTTGAAATCAGCATTTATATCGCTCTAAGACCACATTTTGCTGAAGTAAAGTGTAGGACGCGCGAAAAAAGTGAAGAAGAAGTCGAGAGAAAATTGACAAGTTTTACGAACTTTGAACATCGAGCTCACTGCCGTTTCTCACGATGATTTCTGTGAGTTTTTACAACATCTTTTTTTTCATACTAATAGAATAAATCACTTTCGCTGAAAGAATCGAGAGTAAACGGAATTTAACATTACATTAAGTTTTACGTATTTCATTTCTTTTTTCGTGATACGTATTTTCACTTCTCCGTATTGTTCCGCAATTTCTCTTTATTCTTTATTTAAAACAGAAGCATTTTTTTTTGTATTTTTGTTTTGGTATCTTCATTTCAGTATCTACTTTTTTGAAAAATCAGTAATCGCTCCACCACGTGTAAGTAATTTTATTTCCATAAAAAAAAGAAATGGAAATTCCAAGGAATTTCCATTTTCGAGTGAAGACATATTTTCGCAAACGTTTCCTCCCTTTTTCTTTTGAAAAAGTAATCAATTTGGAAAATTAGAGCGCTCATAAATGGCGGCGAAGAGAGTGCACCGATACTAAACTCCAAGTATCAGCGACTTATTTTTCTTGCTCGGTTGCTCCACATTTTCCGTAATAGCCAGGCGGCGTCGCATCGTGCAGTCCACAATCGACGCAGGCCACCGGAAACACAAGTGGAGGCTTAGCGGCCCGGAATTTCGCGAACAACGCTCGAGCGTTATTTAACGGTGCGCACCTTTCCATTGATAATGTTTACCTTCGCTTTGATTTACCGTTTTTCGGTCAAAGCGAATTTCCAAGGCAGCCAACATCGACACCGGCTTTAAAAATCTATCGCTCGAGAAAATAAACATTTGCATTTACTTTTCTTTTTTTTTTTCCTTTTTTTCCCCCACGCCGAATGCGTATCCGCATTCAATTTCAATGTCGTTTATAATCAAGCGAAATTATGCAAACGACTTCGAGTTAAGTCGCTGTTTAAAGTGGCGAGGCAATGAAGATTTGCGAAATATGGCAGAGGAAATTCATAAAAAAAGTATACATATATCTAGATTTAGAAAAAATAAATTATAAGTGTTCTCGTTTTAGCACGGTTGGGATAATTTTTTTTTTAAATTATGAACTATAGAAATTTAGTAATTTGTACATGCAAAAAAAGTTGTAAGAATTGCTCCAAGTTATTTTAGATACAGCTAAAATGCACAAGGTATTGAAAAAATGTCGTGTTATTCCAATATGTTGAGGTTGTTCAAGTTAATATTGAACTTGTATATTTTACGATACGCTTTGTCTTCGATAAGTTGTGATAATTTCTAAAACAAAATTTCCCTAATACAACATTAGATTTTGTGTAACTTAATTTCTTTATAGTGATTGTTTATTTTATTATTTCTATACGGAATGAAATTTATAGTATGAAAAAGATTTCAAATCAAAGTATTTGTAAAACTACCGTATTATTTATTAAATAAAATTGTGACAGACTAAATTTATATTCAAATTGAACACGTAAATTATGTTGAATTAAATAAGTTAAATCGAACACAACTCAAATGGAAAGGAATATAATGAAAAGATAATAAAACTAAAACTCCCGAAAGGAATTTCAAAGCAGTTTTCTTAAAATAGTAATGAATCGTTGATCTGTATTTATCGAATGTTATTTTGCTGTCAGAAGGATGTGTAATACGTAATTTAATTAAAACAAATCTGTGAAGGATAACTTTTGCTCCTTTTCTTTACAAAGTTAAACTTTTTTTTTTGCTTTTTTTTTGTTTTTTTTTTTCAAAGCCATTCCGATTAAACCGAGGTTTCGGATTTTCTTCTCCCAAGAGTTTCATTGTATGAATATTTATTTTCACAATGCCGTTCTTCTTTGAAAGTAATTTCAATTTATTCTCTCTTTTGAGATCCGTTCTTTATAATACGCTTTAGCATTGAGGGTATAAAATTTACGCGCGCACCAAATCAAAATATAAAATTTTAGTAGTGAGCAAGCCAACAAATTGCAAGCTCCGAACTCCGGCAGCAGTTTTTTCGGCAAAAAAACGTAGACGAGACTGATTGTATTAAAATTAATTACCATGCAAAACACAAAAACGGGCGAAAAAAAGGTTGTTGGAAACGCATGAAAAAAGCTATTTTCTCAAGTTTAATAATCACAACGTTGTAAATTCTTTTTTTATGCAAAGTATCGATTTTTTTTTCATCTAATACCAACAAGTGCGCACGCCACAGACACCCTACAATATAAAATAAATAATAATTAATAAATTAAGCATTAAAAATGACGCCGAAAAACTGACTTTTTATACTTAGAAATAAATAAATACATTTACATTTAAGTACGAAAAGTAGCACTTTTCCGCCCTAGGATCGTACTTTCCTCGTTTTTGTTACAATAGTTATCGTCTACGACGAGGGAAGAAATCAAATTATTTTCATTTCGACATTGTCAATTTGAACTTTGAAGATTGCAACGAATGTTTCCAGTCGTTGTTCGCGTATTATTATACACGTACGAAACTTCATACACGTGCATTGAAAATGTAACAAAGGAAGCCAGCAAAACTGCCCTCAAAACGAAGTTCAATATCCAACCGAAAAATGTTTACCGACGAGGCTTAACTCGGGCGAGGTTTCGCGTTAACTTCCGGCCAAATAATTGTTCCGCGAGGCCGATTGTTTTTCCGCAGCAATGCGTTCATAACTCGCGAAGACGCAAGTGCACTTGCGTGAGAGTCGTTAGTCAGACTGAAGACTCTATTTGCAACTTGGGTCGGCATTCTTCTAACAAGATAAATTAACCGTGTAAGCTTACAAAAACAAGGGTTCCCTTTCATCGAAACAATGCCGGCGCATCTTCACTTTTGATTAAATTTTTTGTCCCCTCTCCCCCCGCCCCACCGCGGACCACCCCTCATTGCGCTTAAAAGAAAAAAAAACACATTGTTAAATAGTTGTAGAGAAAAATACTCGGAGTCTAAAAATAACGACAAACTCGCGTTTACTTTGTTTCGAATCATTTTAAATCGTGGATGCGACAACTTTTTCGCGCATTTTTTATTCACCGCTCGGACGTTTGACGATAAAGTTGAAGACGCGTTTGCGAAAAAAGCGCGCGCGGGGGAATAGTTGAAATTGTTTTTCGCTCGTAAATGACGGCGAATGAGAACATTTTTTTTTTTTTTCAATTTCGAATTAAACTTTGTGAGTAAAAAGTATATAATTGTTGACGATTTCGCATGATATTTGACTTAATTAACGTTTGATGATTTTGACGTTGATCGGCGTTTCATTGAATATTTTTTACACGGCGCTTTCTTTTTTTTTTTCTTTTTTCGTAGTCTTCTTTTGTAGCGCAGAAAACGTTTATAAGATATAAAAAAATAATTAGTTTTCGATAAATTACATGTAACATTAATGGAAACTCTTTGCATCTAAATATAACTTCGCACGTGTCCGTACTTAGAAAGTAAAAATATTGATTTCCATTCTTTCCAACTATTTATACGGCTAAGTATTAATTTCAGGAAATGGAAGAAAAAATCAATGCCTTAAATCCTTTGCATGAAATATTTATTTGCCCGGTGACAAATCCGCTCGAGTCAAAAGTCAAAAATAATTCAAAAACGTCCGTGATTGTACATGGTGTGCAAAAGCTGCGAGGTTGGTTGAAAAAGGTGTGTTTAATGATTTTCTACGTTTAATTAGTTTGTAGCATTTCTGAAGACGTGTAATTCAGACTTACAAATATCCTTTTTAATTGAAATTGTCCTTTTTAATTGAAAAAGATTTCGAACGATTTTAAAGGATCTTTTTTTATTTGTACATTTTCCCAAAAGGAAACTTTTTCATTAAAAAAAAAAACCTTTCTTTCGTTAGGAATTGCACATTTGATGAAAACGTCATCATTTCAAAAGAAAAATGATTTCTTGCTTTCATCAACAATATTCTATTTTTCAACGAAACATCCACGATTTAAAATAAATAATTGTTCGTCTTTTTCTCTCAGCGTAAAAAATTTTGCTGCCACATTGTTGTGCTGTCAATGTAAAATAACATTCCCCTCCCCTTTTCTTTAAATAAATAACCAAGTTCGCGGTAAAAAGACCATATTCTCGTCGCAAGAAAATAATCTCCGCTTTAAAGATTTATCAGCGAATTCGTCCGACGCAATCCAATATTTTTTCCCTCGAACGATCATTTCCGCTAATACTTTACGCCCCTCTTCCATCCACTCAAAATTCAAGATTGATTTTATGTCTCGTTCAAAGTGCCGCGATCGTATTTTTCGCGTCGAATAATTAACATACGAGCGCGGCAAAACTCGGTCGTAATTAATAAGCGAAAACGAGCGCCCCTCGGACTTTCGCGAATTGCCGAGCGACCTTTTTAGCCGGCGTTTCGCGAGTGGTTGATTTTCGCGCGGCAATCGGCATCGGCGCGGAATTGATTCAATTTGCCGTCCGCGAGAGTTGCGAACATTTAACGAGAACGAGCCGCCGGAGCGAAGCGCATTGCGTGCCGCTCGTTACTTTGATAAAACGAGGATCGGGGCTCGTAATGAAACAAATGACATACTTACACGAGGGTTTGTTCCGAAACAAAAAGAAAACACGGCGCGGCGCTAAGTTCGCGGAATACGGCCGCGGTATTTGCGTGCGCCTTGAGAAAAAGAAAAAAAAAAAAAAGGAACTTCGGCCCGAGCTGAATCGACAATTCATTCGCTGGTTGGATAATTTTCCAAGTTAAGTCAAAATGAAAAACGTGGAAGAAAGAGAAAAAAAATTATTTGAAAGTGTGTCATATATATGTTTAAACGCCTACACAGAATAAAATGTTTGTTCGCATTACATTAAAAGGAGTTCTTTTCTGCTAAAATGATAAATTTTTTATTTAAGATGTATGGGATGTAAATACTTTAATATATGTGTTGATATATTTTCCAATATATGTCACTCAATTATATACTCTCATATATGTGGTATATGTAATATATATATAGGCTTTATCTATTCATTTTTCAAAGAAAATGTTTTTTCGTGCGATTTTTATGCAAAAAAATGCAATCATTCACTTTTAGGTACTTTTTTGCAAATACGCCACAAACACTTTCAATTATTACAAATATGACATGCAAGAAGCGAATAATTTTTATTCCGAACACACGTACACCATACATGAACGTTTCACCCGTGTCATTTTTTAACTCCGCAACAGTCAAACGAAATTGAAAGACTCATTTTATGTACACGGCACAATAACTTGTCGTTCATTAACGTTGAAAAAAGAGAGAGACAGACCAAAAAAACGACAAAGCGATTTCCGCACGGCGCGTAAAAATACCAATTTCAATATCAAACTTTTGCGTTTCCGAATTCGTCCCTGTCGATTCACCTCAAAGGACCGATAAAAATGTTTGCGAGCCTTTTTTTTTCGCAAACTCCTTTTTTCCGTTCTTTCTCCTTCGTTTTTTATTTTCGGCTTTGTTTCTCCCTCGCGATCCCTTCGAAATCCGGCACATTTTACGCACGAAATCGACCGTGTCCCGATCGTTTCGGGGCTGCTTTCGTATATTCTGAAATATTAATAAAGAAGCGGCAAAAGTAACCGGCGTGCAATTCTGTTGCCCGAGAATAATGAAAGTAATAAAGTAGATTACACAACGCGAAGATTAAAGATCGGTATCTCGAGCGCCTTTCCGCGCCAGCACATTCGACGCCACGTTTGCTGGGCGTTCGAATTAATAATCCAACTTCTTATTATTCAATTAAAATATAAAGTGTAATGATCAAGTGTTCCGCTGAAACGAACGACCTACTTCGAACGTTCAATAGGCTATTCCAGCAAATTAATTCAGCTAAATTTATACGTACTAAAATAAAGGGAAAATTCGCGCGATTCCAATTCGACTCGATGTCGCGGTGCAGCGCCGAACGAAAAATTTCCGCTTTTTGTTTAACAATTCCTTTATCTTTCATCTTGCTCCCTTTGCCTCTTTGATCCGAAAAAGTTCGCGTCGCGTTATAATTATAATGCGACCGGTTGAAATTTTCGGGCTTTTTCCTTCGTGCAGGAAAAAAAAGAAATTGTAATTGCAACAATTTTTTATGTTTTCTTTGCCCTTCGACGAAACATTTTTATACATTGCGCTTCGTCGAACATCAAAATTTTGTATGCTTTGGATTTTAATTAACTAATGACGCGATTACAAAAATTTATTGTACATTTTTTTAAGCCAATTTCTGCAAGCGGAAACGATATTTGTATACCGAAAAGTGCTGTTTCCGTCCCGTGTAATGACTGCTCTTTCAGTTTAGGCACGCTAAAACAAAAGCTATTGGATTTCTGTTCGTTTCATACGCCTTTGATTTGGCGGGCATCCAGTAAATACAAAACTGATTGCTAGTTTCGCTCGACGAACGTCGAAGAATAAGACTTCTACAAACGCAAGTGAAACGTAAAATGCAAAACGCGACGAGATTGAAATATGTATTTTCTGCAAAATTCGTTAAGTTAATTGAGCTTATAACATTTTCCCTCTCGAGTAAATAATCTCCACTTATTTTATGAATTTTCGAGTCCAACGACAATGTTTAGCGAGCGAAAATTCTTAATTTTTTCATTACATTTTTTCAGCCTTAACGAATGCATGCTCAATTTACATTGAATTTCTGTTAAATCAACATTAGAGTCTGCTACTTGAACGGAACTCCTGAAGTTTAGCCTTCGTGTTGAAGTTATTATCATATCGTTCTTCCGAATTGCATATAAAGTTTGCCAAGTAGCAAACGACACGAGTTGTACACTTAGAAAAAATACCAGGCCTAAATATCAGAGACACGATTAACATGAAGTTTGCCACGAGTTATGGACAAAAAAATATATTAATTTTAAACATAACAATTGGAGTTTATTTAAATGATTGTTCAAGTCATCACTCACAAAAATACATTCAACTTCGTTCAAGAATCACTGAGTTTTGCGATTATTTTCTTCGATTAAAATCTAATTCCTGTCAAGACAACTTTTCTTCGTTCAAGAACATTTATTCTTGGCAAAATATCAAGATATATTTTGTCTTGAATCAAGAACATTTTTCTTCCTTCAATGCATCCCTTTTGTAAGTGGTTGTTTTTTCTTTAACATTATATTTATACTCTTGTTTTTTATGTTTTTGATGTAAAACTTTTCGATTCCACTTGTTTCGCAGATTTATCGGAATATTATTTAACATAATGCATATATTTAACATAATGCAATATAGAAAAAAGAAGACGAAGCAACAAGTTATTTTGCGTGAGTTTACATCGTCTTTGTGAGCCGCGGTCGCGGCGATGTTACGGAACTTGAAATATTTTCGATAAGCAACAGCAATCACAACAGCGCCGGCTGTTCTTTGAGCCCGAGCGAAAGCCCTCGATAGTGCTCACCGCTCTCAGTTCGCTTCGATGACTATCTTCTGGCTTCGACGAAACGAAAGAACGCTATACGTGTCTGTACTTAAAAATGATTTGATGAGCTTCGAGCGGTTGTTAAATGACACTTTAAAAGTTCTTGACGAACTATTATCACGCGGACAGCCCGGCCTCGATGGTCCTCCAAAGCGAATATTTCGCCTGGAAAATCCGATGCTTATTTGCATGTAATTGTATCGCATTTTTCATCGATGCCCGCTCGTAACGCTTTCAATTTTGACCGGCCTCAAAAAGACACCGGTTGTGTGTAAATTTGCTAAAATATTAATCGAATTGTTTTTTATTACTGTTTTTTTATTATTAATATTTTTTTATTAAATGTTATTACGATAACTGTCAAGTTACGTTGATAGAAAAGTACTCAGCTCTGTGTTTGATAGTTTTTGAAAATTGTTAAACCAACTACAAATTTTGTTTGGTACAATTAAATTTTAATTGAATCAATTATATGGTTATTAAAAGAAACATTTATATAATTGACTCAACTATGGAATATATGTTTTTTTCATAAACTTTTTACAATAATCTAATAACAATGAAATTGGTATAATTCATCGATAAACGTTTGCCCGGTCATTTAGAATTATGAATTACAAGAAAAAAAATTTTTTTCACATACTTAAAATATTTCATTATAATTATTACACGTATAAAAAATATCTCAATTTTTGTTTCCACAAACAAAACTATCCCTTACATTTGATATTTATCGATTCACACGCTTAAAATTCTTACTTTTTTTCGTCGCTGTGACAGTTTTTACGATTGTATGAATTAATCATGAATCTTGTATGTGCAAAGATGTCGTACATTTTTTCCTCGTTGCTTGAAAAATAATGGTTTAATTTTCATACGAATGAATGTGTAAGTAAACTCGCGGCGCGAAGGGGGGCGGGGGAGCCGTGTCGTTGTTTTTAAAAAGTGCGGCGAACAAAAAAATAAGTCGCGTTGAATTTCGGCCAAAAGTCACTTGCGTGTCAGTGAACCTGCACAGCTATACGGGTCATCATATCTGCTGCCGTGCCAATACCGGAAGCATGCGCCCGTTGAACTGCAGAATAGCGACAAATTTTACACGAAGTTGGCCACGTTAGTCGAAATTACACCGTCGCGAATTTTATCAACCAACCGGACAAATCTCACTCCGGGCGAGATGCGCCGTCTGCAGTTCGGACGTACGTGCGTTCATCCGCCGTTCATTATTGAAGAAGTAATTAAATTTACAAAGGTGAAAGTAATTTAAATCGTATAATTATATGTTGCGTATTTAATCGCATGTATTATGCAGAATGTCGCGTATAACGTATGACATAAAAAATGTACGCTGCAAAGTATTCAATATATAAAATGATAAGCAAAATATTTACATTGTATCGTGCGATATAAATTGTACGATTTCCAGCATGCTTATTGGTTGAAATGGAGCAATCTGGCAATGCCATTGACTACAATTAGTCATGATATCGTAAACAGTTTATTATATGAAATTGTCCCCGTTACAATGTATGTTGTGGTGGTTACAATATGGTTTTCTCCGTACATAACGTATCATAAAAATGTAAAAAAAAAGCAAATAATATTCAATTTAATAATATTCAAAAACGTATGCCCCGAGAAAACGATATTGTACAACATGGATTAAAAAATTTCCAGTATGCTTATTGGTCGAAATGAAGCAATCTAGCAATGTCATTGACTGAACTTAGTCACGATATAATATCGTAAGTAGTTTACTATATAAAACCGAGCACGTTATAATATAGTTTTCTCAGTGTCTGAAAAAGATATATGCCGATTGGCGAAACACTGCAAAAACAAGTGTCTTATTTTAAGTCACTTTTAACAGAATAGAAAAGTGACTTATAATAAGACACTTTTCATATAGTAAACGCAAATAAGTGTCTAAACGACTCAAAGTAAGTCACTTGATTTTTGTAATTTAATGTCGTGAACATGGTCCTTTAAATTCGTTATACGTTACACTATACGAAACGCGTATGACGTAAGCATCGTGACATGTGTACGCAACGTGCGTACAACCACGCATAGCTACATATATAACGTTTTCGCCCATATACGTGTGAATATGACATAAAAAAAAAAAAAATCGTTAAACGCCCCAAACGCAACACTTTTGTTCGGGAAATATGGCGTCACGACGATCGCCGCGGATCGCATCCACGAGCGGAAATCAGACGAGCGCATCTGACACAGTTAAACAACAAATGCACCATTTAAATGTAATCAAATCGATAATGCGCCTGTAAAGCCCACCTACGGCTAATAAACAGATGATAAATGATTAAAACGCCGCGCGTAAAATCATTTAACACCGCATAATGTAAAAGTCCGTCATAAATCAGCGTGATCGATTTTTCGACGTTGATGTGTTATTATAGCGTAAAAAGTGGTTATACGTGGACCACCGGGCGGTATACGTGTACGCGCTTACACGGCATTATAAAAGTCCATACAAATGGCTTTACTGCGTCATAAACTTGCGCATGAAATACGTAAAAATATTTCCCCGTGTAATTCCGTTTAATCAATACAACATTTCGATCGTAAAAGTTTTGAATTGCGATACTTGATTTGCTCTTCGAGACCGTTTTAAACGACCGTCGGATTCGTGCAAGATCGCACTTCCAACCGGTTCACCAGAAAAACAAGTGTCTCGTTTCGACTCATTTTTATGTCCGCGGTATCGAAAAGCGTCTCGATTTGTGATGTTTTCGGTCAACTTTACCGGGTGATGAAATTTACAAAGCGGAGAAGACGTAATGATAACGGAAAACGAGGATTTGAATATATTTCTATTAAGACGAGACATAGAAAACAAAATAGGTATTGTAGTATGTGTATTGTAGTAATTTTTTTGCACGAAAGCGAATTTTAAATCGGGCCCAGAAGAATCTGGTACTTTGTATTTTATTTTATTTTATAATACCTAATTAGTGTTTTGGAATAATTTTGTCACGCTTGTTTTACTTAAGAATTTCACAAGAATAATAAAGTGGGAATCGTGCTACGAGTTTACTGTACGAATGAAAACTTTAATTGATTTTTAAAATAAACAGTCAAAATTAGCTTAACCTTTCCAAATTACAACTCAACGAATATAAATCGATTTCCGGATGAATTTTTTACAACTTCAAAATGTCCAAAGTTTGAATTCGTTCTATGAAAAAAAAAAAACATCGCAAACTTTTCTCTTTTTCTCAATAGAATTTGCAGTAAGATGAAAGTATTCGTGTCAAAACATTTCATTTTCTTCTTAAGCAAAGCGACTTTGACACAAAGTAAATAATTTTCTATAAAACTTTATTCTTTTGTTCTTGTTTCACGAGCGAATTGAAATTCGCAAATTTTCTATAAACAGAAATGTTTAGTACATTCGATTTTGTGTTTATTCATAATTATTGATGTAACCGCACAATGGATATCAATATGTGATATCGATTGGAGCCGTTGAAAGACAGAAAGTGGGATGACAATGATTTTAATTTGCCTGGCAATTGGCTCGCAATCGAATTTACAGCAATAACATGGCAAACGAGTGAGTGAGTCGCGAAATCCGTTTGTGGCAATTGTCCGCTTTGTGGAATTACTTCTCTTGCCGCGACAAAAGATTTGCTTTCGTTGATTGAATGACAATTAATCGCCGTTAATGACCCGCGTTATTAGTTTCGTTTCGCGTGGCATGTTTTTTTTTTTTTTCGTCGCGAAAACACTCGAGAAAAGTCGTGATCGACTGACGAGCAAGACAGAAGTGAGGGAAAAAAGTGAAAAATGAAGAAGAATGAAGATCGACTGGATTGTCAAAAGGGATGACGAAGTTCAGTTTTTTCTTTATCTTTTATGCTCTTTATGATCTTTATTTTTATAATTTTTCTTACTCGAGTCGCAGTAATTAATAATTGACTTAGTCGAATGATATAAAACATCGAATTAGAATGTTAATTATTGAATTCTGAAAAGTTCGAGTCCGAACGCTGCAAACGATCGAGGATGATCGAATAAAACTGATGCACTTGACGATACGAAGCAAATATATTCTACATTTTGACGGAAATTAACGAATTTGAGTATCAAAGTGCAGATAAATTATATTAGAAATAGCCGTAAATTATCGGAAAGTGATTACGGCAAAAACTATTTTTTTGTAATAAAACACACTATCCTTTATTATTTCAGACTTTAATTCTTTACACTGTCGTCGATCTTTATTTTCCGCACAAAAATTCCTATCATTTTTCCAAGGGATTCCCAGAAAAAAGTCACGTAAAGGTCGCGGGAAGGTCAGCGAGCCTCAAAACGCGAAATCACGAATAAAAAGAAACAATCTAAACCTAACAATATCATTACACCGCCCAAAGAATCTATTTGCTTCGTTAAAGTCATCTCATTTAATTCTCGGAACGGCACAATTTAGTAATTTCAACCAATTTTCTTATCAAGTGCAACCCTTGATTATTATTCCTACGTTTGACGTCATCGTTCATATATTTCGCATCATTTGCAAATCGATTCCAACGAACAAATTACTTTATGAGCCTATACACGCGAAAACCATAAAAAAAAGGAGGGGAAAAAAAAATGGACGAACGACGGAATTGCAGAGTGCAAGGCGCCGTAAGTTGATTTTTCAACCCTCGTTAGCGGCACGATTTGTTATAATAAATACGGCATCGGCCGGGCGGTTCGGAGCTCTGTATCATTCTGAATCTCGGTGAACTTGCGCAACGTCAGTGGAGGTAGTTGCATTCTATTTATAGAACCGAGGACTTATATATAGATTACACGGGTCTATGTATAACTTCTGATTCATCCCTGTTGCTGCCCCCACCACGCTATGGCGTGACTTAGACGCACGCATGCTCCCCCCACTCCCGGGCTCGAAACAAGTGACGTTTGTAATAGCGAAGTCGCGGCGAGGAAGAAAGAACACGGGGTATCTCACCACCAAACTAGTTCAATGAAACCAGGCCAGTAACGTCTCTCCGGGCGCACTGTCAAATGTCAAATCATGCTCTCCTTGACTCCCGAACCGGCTTTTTTCCCGTTGTTTTGGTTTTCATTTATTTATTTTTTCAGATAAAAAACCTCTTATCTCACTCGACGTTCAATCAACGTTCTCGACCGGCCAATCGATAGCGCGTCGTCGGAATTCAACTCGGCTCGCACTTTTTGCGCGAAACACATTTTCAGCTCGCTCGGAATAAAAACGGTGCAAGCGAGAGCGATCCAAAAATGTGAATTTGACAGATTCAATGATAAGCTTTGTTTTATTGCAAAGGGAACCGTGTTTGATGGTTAAGTGGGATTTTCGTTCTGTAAATTTTATCGTGGTGGTTACCTTGAGAAGGCGCAGTATTCAAAAACGCGTTGTTTAAGAGTTGTCGAAGAAATATATGTATACACTCTTTTGCCGCATTGTTGAAACATGGTTTATATCGATATTATTTTGGGAAATATAGGGGTATTTATTGTTTGATGATATTAAAGTCTTTCAGAGTGATGATGTTGGCGGAAAATAAGACCATCTAAATTTATGGAAATCCAAAATTTACTCGTGAAACACTTTTGCTTTTGTATCAAATATTATAACTTAATCGCTATTCAGCTTGCTCGGAGAAGTAATAATTTTGTTCAGCTTTTGCTTTTTATTTAACTGAACTCGAATTACAAATTTGAATTCGTGATTTGGAAACTTTTAAACTTCAACCGTTGGAAACTTTTTGCTCGTCGTTGTCACTTTCGTTAATTGTTCTCCGTGTGCTTGATACACTGGAAAAAAATGTGATTGATTAAAATGAAATTTAATTAATCCAACCAAATGTTAGGGCTGCTATTTAATCAGCCAGAGTATTTAGTATTTACATTTGATTGTTTGTTTGGTATAAAAATAAAATAAAATATTTTATACATAAATAAATTATATGTATATAAATTTTTATATATAAAAATTAAACAATTGACATTGAATCATATGATAATTGACTGTATGTATGCGAAGTAAAAATTTTCATTAAAATATAATACGCCTCTTGCATTGCGTATTATTTTTTTTTTCCATTATTGAATACTTCAGTGGTATGGATTATTCGATGCTAACAATTTACAATTATTTTTTAATAGAAAAAGATGCTTATAGTAAATTCAATCAAAACTGTTATTAGAGTATAAACGTTCAATTTAACTGTTTTAATCTCGCAGAGTTTATGCTCGACTTCCATTGAGTAGACGTGCATTTATGTTGACCGACGTAGTACACGTTGACATCGAGTTAAACGAGACTACGTCGCCTTCGAGCGACGTTATTGACGTAGGTTCCGCGAGCGAATTTTGGCAGCAACATCAGGCGGCGTACGTGTCGGGCTACCTTCGGAGCGATTGCGTTTTCATTAGCTGTAGATCAGGCTTACGATTACCGTCATATAAGCTGCAAAATAGTATGTTTTATTATATATATTTTTAAAAAATATTTAAATGTAAATTTAAATGTAAATTTTAACAACAACGAGAAAATCAAAAACGTATGGTTGAGTCGACAATCTTATATTGCTGTTTTGGTCATTTTAGATACGTTATTTAGATATCGATGTATCGGTGGAATATATTGACGAAAACTTTCTTATTACATTTTTTATACATTCTCCTTTATTTTAGGTCTCCCTCGTTTCGAAGAAAAATTACTGAAGAAAAATAATTAATCAAGCGATTGGAAAGTTGTAAACTTTTTAATCACGATAATTTATTGCAGTTTCAATATCATTTCCCGTTCGCATAATTTATTAATCAAAAGGATAAACATCAACGTTACCGTCAGATTAAATTGATAAGTAGTCCTTACGTCAGTTATTCAAGTTGTAATTATTTGAGGTAAAAAAAGTTGTATTTACGTCTCGATATATCTTATTATAGATACATTAAAAAGTTAATTATCGAGAAAAATTGGAGTTCGTAATCTTTTTCTTCTGCATAGTTAATGTAGATTTTGAGCAAACTTGAAAATTATTATTGCAAGAATTAGTCGACAGAAATTCTTGTCCCGTATTTGGCAATATTCTTATTTTCAAAATAATTGCATTTAAACGCTCTTTTGTCTGTCGCATTGGAGCCTAATTGTTTTCGTTTTAACTTGCTTTTGGATGCTTTACGAGATATACCCGCGATGAGAGAAATGTCGCTCGTCGCGGAGTAGGGAATCTATTCAACACTTCTATAGGTCTGATAACTGTAATTGCCAACATCTTTGACTTTATAATATGTTTTATCTGATTTCTGACAATATGAATAAACACTGTTTGATAACGCACTGAACATAAATTTTGACTAATTACACTTGCTAACATCCTTTTGCAATTCAAAAGATACTATTTTCCGTTTTTGACAACAAAATGATCATTTTAGTTGTAATTCATTGATCTATTTTTACTTTCATTCAGATGTTAGTAGTTTCAGTTTAAAAAAAGATAATTATTTATTACAAATTTAAATTTATAATAACTGGAAGCTTTACACGATTATAGTTTCTTTTAGATTTTCTAAATCGAATATTTGTTTTTATTTGTTTCATTCGTTTTTTCTTTATGACCATTACTTTGAAGATGTTAAAAATTGATTTCTAAATATGCTTAACAAATCATCCCAAGTATTTTTAGGCGTTTTAAAATAACATTATTGACCCAAAGTGAATGCTGGAGTTGACTTTTTTTTATAAAAATGAAACACTTAATCTCGCTGAGTAGGCGACTTTATGAAGTAATAACCCTCTCCTTAAAATAGTAACCTTCTGCTTAAAGCATAAGAAATTGAGCCACCGTGTAGATTATGAAGATCAGATTATTAATTATCAATGAACAACATCCTCAGCGATTTCTTTTTTTTTTTTTTTTTTTTTTTTGACAAATGTTTTCCTTTTATCAATGTCAAATGCATGATTACACCTTAAACATATTTTATACCATCGAATCGCAAACATATTTTAATCTCTTATTTTTTTCTTCACTTTTCGTGCAATCTTTAACTTTTTGAAATCTCATCTTTACAGCTGCAATTACACTAGAAAAAAAAATGATAGATTCAATACCCACAACTAAAATTTATTCAAAGTCGGAAAATTGATTTAGGATCAAAGTCAAAAAATTTTTTTTTTATTTATTCAAAAATTACATTTAAAACAATCAATATCACATTTCGACCGCAAGTTTACTTTTTTTTCATGTAAAACAATTTTCTTCTTAGTAATAGATTTTACTTTTTAATGCTAACCGAATAAGTATCGCCGATAAAGCTACTACATTGACAATTTTACTTGCGACCCCACATCTTATTTATCCCGTCGATCGACCGATTTGATTAACTAATAATAGAGCGCACATAAAGGGCGCAAAGTTGCAAGTGGATCGCAGGCATTTGTATGTATATATAAATGAGTGCACGTAAGGTGCGTAAAGTTGCGAATGAACCGTGCATAATGTAAAAAAAAAAGAACATATCCGCCTAATGCACTTACTTGTTACTTGATACAATTGCATCGTAACTGCATTAAACTGCCTGAAATATGGTCATTAGACGTACGAAACATATTTCACGTGCACGTGTGAAATTCAAGTTATTTCTTTTCAAATTTCTAAAAGTATAAAATCTCATTCCTTCTTTCACCGTGAGTGAAAATTTCACTTTTTCCTCAATCCATTTTCCACTCGTCAAATGATTTGACTTGCAAAGAATTTGAAAAATGCATTAATTGACTTTTTTTACACTTTTCATTTAAGTCTATTAGACCCACGTGGTATTTTAAAGGTAAAAATCGTTTATTTTCTAAACATTTTTTACAACAATCAAATATTGTTTATCTAATTATTAATGTTTAGTGTGTTATTATTAACAATTACAACAAGTGTATTCTTTGATCAACAACAATTTTGCAGTATTATCGTTGCAAATCAATAATTATAACCAGTGAATTCCAAATTTTAATCCAACATTTACCAAATCCATTCGCCACAAGTAAATTCTCTTTGACACGCTTCTTCAACCGATTCGTGGCCTGTAATTAGCGCCCATTATTTTTCTTTACCGACAAAGCGATTGGCGGCGAATCTAATTTTTCGCTGAATTGGATTCGAAAGGCTCAATTCACTGCGGATTCGTCTTTAAGTCAGGCATATTTCGTGGCCGCTGATCATCGCGCGAAATAGGAAGCAGTTTTAAATACACACATTTTAACTGTCTACGTTTGTTTGTTTATTTCCAGCCAGCTGCACGAGAGAACGATTTTAATCCGAGGAATGGCGGGGACGTGGTTGTGTGGGCAGCTAAAGCACTGCAGTACCTTTCTTTTAAACCCTTTGTCGAAAACAAAGGATTATAAGATAGTGGATGCAGGTATTAACTGAAGTCTTCATAATTTTTCGTTTAATTGTCTGCGATGCATGAACTTAATTGCTCGATCTGCTATTTTCCACCCAAAATAAATCAGAATTTCACTTATAAAATAAACTATTATATTACTATACGACTATACATAAACACTTATGATAACAGTAATGAACACTATAAACATAAAAGTTGATAACAGAGTCGAGAAAATTATCGAGTCCCAACTGCAGCTTAAATCACTTAAGCTCTTTAATTGGAAGAAAAAAAAATGAAGAGAAGTTGATGATGATTTGAAAGATGATTGAATGTTTAATAATCGCTTCTGATAATGAAATTTCATAGAAAAAGTAGTCTCGTGACGTACAAATTGGCAATAAGAAGCACTCGATTGAAGAGCTCTAAGCATAAAAGATCGTCGCGCTAAGCTGCAGATAAATCATTTCAATATTAGCAGGGTAATCCGCGTTGCTTCTCACTTCTTCGGCAAATTGAACAGGGACGAATGAGACGGAGAGAAGGGCGGAAGAAAAAAACATTGGAAAAGAAATGTTTTCTTGGCACTTTGCAAAAGACAAATGCCCCAAAGGACTGACGATTTGCAAGCGCCGCCGAAGTCCGACCGGCGTAATCGGTTTCGTTTAGCTTATGGTAATCAGACCTAGAATTGGATTACCGCGGGGTCCAAACACTTGAATTGAAATTAAGTGACAGTTTTAAGAACCCTTATCTTGATCTTCAATTTACAACTTGAAATACGTCCGGAGCAGGAGTCTGATGTATTGGAATTTTATATGCACCAGGATGCACCATTTTGATGCACTTTTAAATAAAAATGCATTCTTGACATAAACGGATTAATGTCCACTAAAAATTAAAAAAGAAACAGTATTTTCTATTTAAAAATGACGAAATCAATGAAGAAACAAGTAAAGAAACAAATCAAATTTGAGTTGTAATTTCGATTTACAATTGACAGTACAATTCTTAAATTTCCTTTGTTGCAATTTGATTCGTCAGAGAAACAAGTAATTTGGTATCGCTAACAAAAAAGAAAAGAAAAACTGATTGAAAGTTCATTAATGTCCACGCTTGAAAGAACTTACTCATTTTTGCAATAATTATTAATCCCATTCTTATACTCCCCACAAATAAAAAATTCGCACGATTGATATTAAATGCATCGAAACGAAGATTATATCCAGTGCAAAGTAATTGAAGAATTACTTGCAGCCGTCCCTGATCAAAACTCATTACAAACGCTTAATGAACGTCGCAGAAGTTATCATTCTCTTAGGGATGCGTTGAAATCTGAGCAAAGTCCATTGCCGAGTGCAGAGATTAATTAAAAGACAAAGTAGTCTCGCGAAGAAAGCGGGGGAGCAAAACGCGTTGCCTGACATTCGCAGACATTTCCCGAGCCGACAGTGATATAATAGGACCTTTTTATTTACAGACGAACGAGCGCTGCATGCGAGAGGTGTCGGCGAAGGTGCTGTTGCAAAAGCGCGATATCACGAGCCAGAGCTGTAGCGGGGCAAATTAAAGGCAGCCAGCGGGATTCGGGACGGCGAGAGTAACGACGTGGCAGAGGAAATGAAATACGAGACGTACGAGCGGACACCGTGGCGGCCGTAGAAAGAAATATCATGGGCCCGCAACCCCAACTTGTATCTCACTAAGCAATGCGAGTAGTTAGGGCCGCGGCCCTGCTAGTGAGCATGTGGCTCACTAGAGAATGAAGAAGCAAAACGTCCGGACGCTATCATTGATTGTCTGCACGTTCACTTATCTACTCGTCGGCGCTGCCATCTTTGACGTTCTCGAATCGGAAACTGAAAAGAAACGCAAAGAAGCATTAGATGGTACTTAGCGAGCCTCGCTTCCGTTACCTAAATTACGGCCAAATTCGACTTCCGATGCAACGTGGCGAGAAAAGGAAGTCTTGCTTTAAAGACGTGCTTATTTTCGAATAAGACAACTTTGAGACTGCTTCGAATTGGGACGCGTATTAACTGATCATTGGCTTATATATATATTTTTTTTGTCGTAGATGTTACTGTTTTGTTGTTGAACCAAGAAAATGTTTTCGGGATTAAATTGAAACAATATTATGTTGTAAATATTGTTTTTATAAAAGTGTTTTATAGGATGGTTGTAAAATGAGAGACTGGAGATTGATTTTGACATTGCAAATTACATGACGTTTGAGATTCTTGCTCATGATTATACTAACATCACCGTGATTGGATTTACAAAATAAAAGACTTTATTTAAACGTTTGATAAGGAACATTTACTTAAATCAGCAGCATAAGGTATCGTTTTTAATAGCCTTATTTTTTCCCAATATACTTAGAGTGAAAAATGTGCTTTCGTACAATAATTTTTGTGATGTAATTACTGAATGTAATTTCCTTTCTGTCGGTTGTAAATTATCAAAAAACGTTGATAACCGATTTGACAATTTTTCAGCAGTGTACTTTGAGGAAGAAGCTAGAACATACATTGAAGCCTCATAAAAATTGATATCCCGTAATGATATCGAATTATTTATGATTGGCTGTGTGAGATGAAAATAATCGTGAAAGTTATCGTCGTCCGTAGTTCGTAAAATGGTTAATAAATAGTGAAATGTCATAAGTTCTTCTGTTGCGAAATCTTTATTGATTCCCAACAAAATCTCGTCTCCCGGATCAATATGAACCTTTAATCAGAGTATTTTCCAATATAATATCAAGTTCTTTTTCACGCCTGACTTGCTGAAAAATTGAATTTATATTCTTTAGGGAGTACAGTCGTTGATTAAATGTTGAACTGATGTCATGTGTTAAATTATCATTGATTATTCGTTGACGTTCGATTGAAACGGTGTTGAAATAAGATTTAAATGTTATGAATTTGAAATATTGGCCTTACGTATACCACGTCATTGTTGGCCCTAATTTAGGTAACCACGAATTGAATTATTGTAATGATATTTGGTTCTCGTAACAATTGAATTATCGATTTTCTGTTGTATATGCATGGAATTTGCGAAAAAGGGAAAATAACGTGACTTGTTTTCAGCTGTGGAAAACATGATCAAGCGAAAATATAACATCACTGAAGATGACTATAAAATCATGGAAACTGTTGTTTTGAAAACAGAACCGCATAAAGCTGGTCAACAATGGAAATTCGCCGGCGCTTTTTACTACGCTACAACTGTTCTTACTACTATCGGTGAGTTATTATTCCACAATTTTAAATACACTCAAGAATTTCATATAAGTTGTACGTCTGTTTCTTTCTTTTTCAATTTTGTATAATTTTATATACAATTATTTTAAAAATGTTATTTCAAATATTTAAAAAAATATATATATTATGTGAATAATTTGTTTTACTTATTTTAGGGTACGGACATTCCACACCAAACACAATAAGTGGGAAAGTGTTCACAATGTTTTACGCCATTGTGGGAATCCCACTGGGCCTTGTAATGTTCCAAAGTATAGGAGAACGGCTGAACAAATTTTCTTCGGTGGTTATAAGAAATGTTAAAAAACTCTTGAATTGTCGAGACGTTCAGGTAAGATTACACTGTTGATTCGATTTCAAGTTATTGTTAAAAAAGTTACAAAGGAATAAGAATTTTTAGCTCGACCTCTTTGAACTTTCTTTTCTAGGGATAAATTTGTTATGTATTTTACAAAGGAATGACAATCTTTATCTCCAACAGCTTTGAAATTACTTTTTTTTTTACTTAAGTTAAGCTTGGTTTAAATAGTAACATCCTCACTAGAATTCACAAGCTACATTATAATCTTTGTTTCAATATGTAGTACCGAAATGAAGTTACTTTATAATATAATTTTTATTCTGATGTACTATAAACTTTAATTTGTTTTGCAATAGGAAATGTAATGTATAAAACCAACAGGAACTTTAAATTTTTAGCGATTTGAATAAAAAATAATTGTAAATTTATCCGAAAATCGGTAGGAATAACGGTGAAAAAGTTGAACAAAAAAAATGAAGAATAGAAATGTTGTCTGAATGAACGGTAACACGAAAATCGTATTCATTATCAAAGTTACAGAGTTGCGCGGCAAACTTTTCGATTTGAATAAAGCGACACGATGTACAGGGCTGTCATCCCACGTATTATTCAGATATGACAGATCACCCGGTAACAGCGTATTTGATCGAGAGGGTGGCGCATTAATGGCTGTTCACGAAACTCCTCGTTTCGAAGGGATTGAAATTGGAGATTGTGATTTAAAATGTTTACACCGTCTATGCTGAAAATCTGCAAAAAGATACAAGAAACCATTCTACCCGGGCTGGTCGGAAAAAGCAATTCCAATAACATTGGTAGAGAAAAACGGCGGCTTCGGCTTCCAAAATTATGGAAATTTTATTGGATTATCGAACGATTCGATGCCTTCTAGTTCAGTTAACTAAAATCGTCCAACGGTGTACTAGAAATCTGCTGACGTGTAACTGACGTTTGTTAATCTGATAGGAAGATTCGGTTACGTGAATAACAACTAGCCTTCCATACAGGCCTCGCATCCAGGCGAACGTCTTTTTTAACTTCATTCGACGTTTCGAGTCTCGACGAAAGGCTTTTTACGTAATATGCGAGATTTGCGTACCTGAACTCACTTGATTCGCAAAATACAAGCCGGGCGAATGCGGTGTTTTTCGTTTTCCTCGCTTTTTTTCCCTCGCTTCTTTTGGACCGCTAAGCCGCCTCCGTTTTCTTTATGTTCATTTAAATGTGCGACTGTATGTCTTTTGAAACGCGTCCTTTTGAAAGCGCGTGTCTGAAAAGGCGAATTCTTTTATATCTCTCTCTCGCAGTGCATTGTCATTCACAATGGCATCATTGGCATTAAATCATTCTTTCTCGTTCTTTTAGTCATTCAATATTGCTCCAACAAATGTTTGAAAACAAGATACTGTTCGTCTTGCGATAAAAAGAATCATCCGATGATAAAGAGTCGTTTGAATTAAAACTAGTTAATTCAGTTGTTCATTTTACTTCATTTGATTCTAATTTCTTTATTAAAAATTGTTGGATAATATTGGAAACACTAGTTCTTGCTTTTACTGTTGTTTTAATAAGCACTGTGCAAAAAGAACTTTAATTTAAAAATATACATATTGTAAATTCTAGATCAAGTTGATAAGTCAGCATTT
Source organism: Aradophagus sp. ZL-2020 (assembly GCA_022817685.1). Classification (NCBI taxonomy): domain Eukaryota; kingdom Metazoa; phylum Arthropoda; class Insecta; order Hymenoptera; family Scelionidae; genus Aradophagus; species Aradophagus sp. ZL-2020. Next base: position 23,835 of record JABFOV010000890.1, read on the forward strand.
ACAATTCAGCTTTAATTCAACAGTATTTATATACTTTAAAATAAAAGATTTGTTTTACATTGCGGCCTGTTGAACTCGTTATTTTTACTTCAATGATTTCAATATCTTTTTCAATTTACGTCCCTGTTTATCAAATATTGAAAAAAATCAATCAGATAAAATGTTGCTGTCGTTGCAGTTGAAGTATATTTGATTCATTGAACCACTTTTTGTTACAGGCTTCCGAAATAAACTTAATTTGTGTAGTAACGACGTTATCAATACTAACGATTGCCGGCGGAGCAGCCGCGTTTTCTACGTACGAAGGATGGACATATTTCGATTCCGTTTATTATTGTTTCATCACACTGACGACCATTGGTTTCGGGGACATGGTAGCTCTGCAGAAGGACAACGCCTTAGATAATAAACCGGAATATGTGATGTTTTCATTGATTTTCATCCTATTCGGACTGGCCATCGTGGCTGCGTCGCTGAATTTACTTGTGCTCAGATTCGTAACAATGAATACAGAAGATGAAAGAAGAGACGAAGCCGAAGCACTGCAGGCATGTGAAGCTCTTGCAATTGATGACGATTTTCAGTTAAACATTAAATTAACGACATTCGGAAAAAAATCTTACATTTCTACACTGACATCGTGATAGATGTACGCTGTATATTCCATATGTAATATATATGGAAATGTACTAGACTTGCCATAACTTTTATTATTATAGTTATTTCCAGCAAAATTTATTTGAAGTACGACGTTTCGTGTGTGTATTTCTAACACTAAACGTCAATATTAATTTATTGATTCTACTTTACCTTATCTGATAAATAGGTAAATCTAATTCAAACAGCTATGTGTACACTGTACATGACAGTTAACATCTATCATATTAAATTACATTTTATATTAATAAAAGTACATGACATGTAAAATTACGTTTAATTACTCAACTTATCAGTGGTGATATTGTGATACTTATTTACACTGTCGGTATTGTTATTTTATTAAACTCACCATATAATTATATGATCAATCTACATCACGCGCTGTTATTTTGTTAAAGTGTAATTGGATTAAGCAGCTAAATTTTTTGCCGTTTATATTCAATTACAATAAATGTAAGTCGAATCTAAGTAAAGTGTATTGCTCAAAGAATCTTATCCAGTTTATAATTTTGTATCAACGTAATACTCGAACGACAATCTTATTTACCAACATAAATGTATTAATATAAATGTTATAATGATGGCAGCATGTATGCAATATATGTTTAAACAAAAACATGTATTCTGCACATACGTCACGTATGTAACATATGTATGCCATTTGTGGTATATAGTCTTTTTTGTGTGAAAATTTGCCTTTTTCGCTACTGATTACGCGTTAATAATGACGACGACTTTTCGCAGGCTGCTCAAGGAGCCGTGCGTTTGGAAGGCGACGTAATAACTGCTAACGGCTCGATATTATCGGGTCAAGTGGGCAACCAAGGGGATACAATATCCCTTAATGACGACGCCTCCGTATGCAGTTGCCGTTGCAGCGGATTTTATAAGAAACGCCGAAGGCCGCGCTTCACGGTGCGTCGGTCGCCTGTAAAAATTTCGCACTTATTGCCGATGCAGCCGATTCCAACGTTAAGTCTAAGGAACGATTTACGTCCGCCACCAACGACGCCACTTTTACAACTGCCGCCGCTGTGCCAACACAGGGCTAGCATCTGACATTACTCATCCGCAAAGACGCTGCCACCGTACGCTCTCGAGCCACAATACCAGTTGCGACGAGCTTCTGTCTAATTGATACTATGTATGCATGTACGTACCAACAGCTGTGAGACCGTACGCGCACGTGCATATATACGTCGGAACAATGTTGACAAATATGTACATATTTCAGGTGATAAGACCAAAATCACAAAACTTATATTCAAAAAAATCAAAATTATTTGTCGTAGCCAAAAGTTACATTTACAAATATATATATGTATATATATACATATATGTATATATATATACACATACCAATTACGATTCTTCGCCTTTCCATTATTTATTTAATAATAAACGGAGAAAAACAGTGTGAGGGGAGAAGTGAGAGATTAGCTTTAGCATTATTGATACGAATAACGGTTGTTACGACAAATAAATTTGTAATTTATCAAGTCTTCGTCTTGTGACTAATTATATCATCATTTATTTATAAAAAAAAATAAAAAAAAAAGATGAAAAAGAAAACATTTGTTATAATGCGAAACGAATATCATACCAAAAAATACTTACGAGAACAAATATTAAGCTTTATACCAATATTTAATTTATTTTTTACGTATATATATATAAAAAATATAAATATAAACATATATCGAAGGGAAATTCATGTTGCAACGAGAAAATTAATCATGAAAAGTGTTAAAAATACTTTTAAAATGACATGTATCATCGCTTTTTATTCGTAATACATTAGAGCAATATAACAATTATTATCGTTATTAAGGAAAAAAGGAATAAGGGAAAATACGGGGGAAAAGGAGCAACTGGGAACCTTTACCTCGTACTTAAAAAAAAATCGCAATTATGTGTTCTGTGTGTGATTTTTTTGCAAGGGAATGCCTCGAAGTATTTATTGTGTATATAATAAACATTTTTCTCTAGTATTTAATGGTTCGGTAAAAGTTTATTATGAGCACCATATAGAATTCTCTATCTCTCTCTTCTTATAACATTTTTTCTCAGTGACAAACAATTTTAAAGAAATCATTAATGTAAAATACGTTTAAAATACATAGGGTCCAGGTATTCACTTCCAAAGCAAGTAATATAGAGAAAAAGAAAAAAAAAACGAAAAATATTCTGAGCGGGTATGAGTGCGATTTAATGAATAGTGATTTTAACAAACTTGTACTATACAAAAAGAAGACATGAATATTGCCAAAATGTTAGTTTCGTTAGACAATATTGATATAAAGAAAACAAATGAAAAAGACAAAAAAAATTTAGAGAGTATACCTTCGATTTTAAATAACCCCAACTAGAAAATCTCGCAGCGATAACTCTGGTTAACAATTTAATCACTCCAACTCGTCTAGTTGAATTCTTTTTTGTAATTATCCTGTTTGGGGAACGGTACAAAATAAAATGTACGTTAAATTGCACGTATGTACCAACCAGTAGATCAATTTTAATATAGATATATAATTTCTTCCAGAAGTCATTCCAAGTAAGAGTCCGACTAAGAGTTTCACGTGACATTCTAATAAATAATATAACTGCCAAAAAAAAAAAAATAAATAAATAAAAAAAATATCGCTCGACTGATTAATTAATTTGTTTGTTACGTATGAAAAACGTTTTTCCCTAGGATTGCTAGTAATTTCTTTTCGATAGTTACTATTTGGCTCATGAATACATTGTAAAAATCTGTGAAGTGATTAGAATTGTAGAACGAGGTGAATGATTCTCGAGCGGAAATAATTTTTATAAATAAAATCACGATCATTGGAGCGTTATTCATTTAGAGAGACGGTATTGTCACTCGAATATAAATTTATACACTGCGAAGATTACACTCGAATAAACAGGAAATTGACACACCTGTATTCATTTAATTGTCGGTTCGTTGGAAATATAAATTGTTGTCGATGTAGATCGTAAAGCGTCAGGGAAAAAGCGTTTCGCATTTGCAAAGTCGGTAAAAAGCGATTGCACATTAGTTTACCAAATCGATTATCATTGTACTACATATATTTATCACAAAAAGAGAGAAAAAAGCAGAATCGGCTGTTCATTTGGGCAAATAATTTCGTTAAAGATACACAATTACAGAACATAATTTGTAATTGAGAATGAGTCAATTACAAATTACAGGTGTAATTATTAACGGAAAAGGTCAATTAATCTGGGTAAACATTTTATTAACACCATTAACATTTGGTAAATGCAACATGAAACGGTGTTCAGTTGACAGAACATTTTTCTTTGATTTTTTGGCCGCACTGTTGGGTATATCTATCAACTTTTGCTCTGGCGTTTCATTTTTCTTTTAATTGTTCCCCTTAATTATTTTGGAACGTGATTTTATGGGATTTTGATTGTGCGATCCACATGTGTTCAAGATTGTGAATCCTTTTTACCACATAATGTTTCTATTTGAGATATATATGATATATATAATATATGATATATATAATTGATATATGATATATATAATTGATATATATATAATATATGATATATATAATTGATCGTAACGTTAATAGCATCGCATTGTCTCGACCAATTACAAAGCCTAAAAGTGCGGCTTAGATTATGACGAGGTTTTATTAAAACAAAAAAAAAAAAAAAAGTGGCGCGACCAGCGAAGAGTTAAAATTCAGTGATATTTTTGACAGTGCATATCTATATTCTTTTTATATTGTTTTTGATGTTATGAATGCACAAAAATAAATATTTAATTTATGCAATGACTTAGTTCTGTTCATGTACTCGACTGGTAGCAGTAATGCAATATATTTTTTGAATTTTGAAAACAGGGAAAATGTATACAGAGTTCAACTTTTGATAATATACTTAAATAGATATTAATTAATGAAGAGCAAATTAAATAATCATCGAACAAGTTGTAAATTTGAGTATGTTATACAATATAACTTATGACGATTTACGATTTAATTTTCTGTTTTTACTTTAAAAATCACCTTACAATGTTGTACCACCATAAATTTTACGAAGAATGTTTTATAATTTTATCTTCTAAATGGATAGTGAAAATTACACATGTATACATTTTCCAAACATAAGAACTTTTTAATTCAAGATAATAGTGGACAAAACACCCGAAAGGGAGTTTTACCTTCTTGTTTCTCAAACTCTGTAACGAGAACAAATTCATTGTTGACTAACTGCTTTATTTTTTAAACGATTATAATTTAATTGTGAATTACTATGACCGTGTTTATTATTTCATCGACAGGTCCACAAAAATACGGGTTTTTTCTGTTTGCATGTACGGGTTGCGAGACGAAATTAGAAGCAAACAAGTAAAACGAGACAACGCACAGCAAAGCAGGATCTGTTTCACGTAGCTTCCGAGTGTCACGCTAACGGCGACTTCGCGTGTCAAAACAAAGCGCGCTCGGGCTTACAAAATTTTATATGCACGGTACAGAAGGGCACAAAATATAAGCTAAAGTGAGCACTGTGAATACTTAAAAGTAACTTTAAGGGTAAAAAATAAAAACAAATAAAAAAAAGAGAAACGAATTCCTTTTTGGCTTAATAATAAAAGCACGTAATTAACATGAACTCTCATTGCACAGTTATTTTTTGGCAACACCAAGTCATTGAGTACGGTTTAGCGATAATCGAGTTACATTCCACCCTTCACCATTAAAAATACAAACTCTGAAATCAGCACGACAATCTCGCGCGATTGATTTCGGCATTACTTTGTGATTGCTTTGAGGTTGATGAATTTTATGCGAAATGGTGCGAAATGTCCTGCTTATATTGTAAATATTAAGTTGAAACATGGACATTCTTCGTGAGAATGAAGTGTATGAAAAAGTCTGAAAGTGTTCGGGCATCTTTTATCTTCCACTGCAATTTGTTGATAGTCGTTTAAACTGTTGAATGTTACGTGATTTGTTTTGAATACTAGTACGAATTCTTATTGTAGCTTTCAATTATGAATTTCTATTTTAAATTTACTTGTCACTGAGACATTGCTTCAAACTGTTTGTCGCGAATTTTTCAGACTTCTTCGTCAAAGTTTATATATTTTGACTCAAAAGCAGTGTTTTAAGAGTTAATTCTGTGAATGTTTATCAATGGAAAAACAGAGCGCTGATCTTTTATTTTCTCTTTTGTCTGAATTGAATTGCAGCATGTACAAACATTTGTAAAGAAATAAAATATCGTTTCCTCTGTTTCAGTGGGATGTAGGTCGAAATCATGTTAGCTTTTCTGTAAAATATAATTTTTTAATCAACGTCCTTTTCAATTTAATTCCAAACTATTGTCATAAATAAATACGAAATACTAAAATTTGTGGTACTGTTATTGACGCACGCTCGCTAGCTGGCTTTTTATTTTCTAAATCAACTATTTTACACTTTGTTTCAATTTAATTCCAGCTGACTTCATTTAAGCTTAGAGTAAACTACTACAAATCAGGTGGTAGTACACTTATAAAAAAAAAAATTATAAAATAAGACTAGAATTTATTGTAACAAGATGTTCAAATACAAAGTAAATTTACCTTAATGTTACAGCTGTACTATAATGCTTTAGAAGACTTTAATTTTCTTGCAATTTTAGTTGAAACTTATAGTTTACGGAATTTCGTTGTACATTTATATTTATTTACTCATGATTTATAATGTTTCTTTTTCTTTGGTATGTTTCAGCTAATAATTTGTACTTTAAAAAATGTTATTGTTTTAACTGATTATGTGTTACGCATATCTGGACGCACGACTGGCAACTGATGCAACACACATCTTTTTGAAACGTCTACGTAATCATATGTTTA
>JABFOV010000891.1:0-30354 GCA_022817685.1 Aradophagus sp. ZL-2020
GTATAATAAATATATTTACGATTCATGAATAACATGATTTTATGACACTGTAAGTAACTTTACATTGATATTGAATGTAACTTGACATATTGAGAAAAATAAATTTTTTGTTAGAAAAGAAGTACGTTTTTTTTCAAAATGGTAATATTATTGTTGACTTTGCAAATCTATATGAAAGAAAAAGATTCTTTTGAATGAAAAAAAATTCCTTAAAAAAATATTGAAATGGAAATTTTTTTTTGAATCAAAATGGAACATTTTTGACAAAAAAGTTATTTTTAAGAGCGCAATAATTTTAAATAATGAAGTGAAAGTTTGGAATTCTAAAACGAATGTATTGAAAATTGTATGTTTTAAAAGTAAAGTAATTTTGGTTGTCTAAATTTTTCAAACAAAATGTATACAAATAAAATGTAATTTAGAAGTTATTATAATTATGAATCAAACTTAAATAATTTGAAAATACTTAATAATTACAAAAATTGTAACAGTGAACAGCAATTGGTCACGCAGATTCCTACAGTTCATTTTAGTTGCGCGATTTACAACAACAGTGAAGAGGGCACCACACATCAGCGGATTAACTTTCACTATACTCAGTACCTTCGAATTTCTAAAATGTTATACACACTTACATTTTCAAAACATTTGAACATGGTATAAACTTTTCATTAATAAATATTTAATATAGTTTTACATTATATTTTGAATTTCTATATTTTTTGTATTTTTATTGATCTAGAAATTGATTGGAAATTTATCGACAGAGTTTACACTTATGGTAAAACTTGTGGATAAAGTAGTTTTCTGCATTATTGATTTTAGATCTTCTTGAAATGGATAATCTTTTCCGTTATACTTTCAAATAAATGTACGTTTATAAACCAATAATTATATATATTCTGATTTTATATTTAATAGAAAATCTTTTTTCTAAAATTTTATTAAAATGTAAAAGTATACATTTCCATACGTACACTGAAAGACAAATCGTTTTAAAAATAACTATATTTTTTATTAAAAGTGTCGTATGCCAGATTTGATTGAAATATTTGATAGTAATTTTTAAAAAATAAGTATCAAATATTCAAATAATGCTATCATACAATACTTATATCATACAAAACTTTCAAACAGTTCTTTTTTCAGTGTAATACAATATTAACATTTTATTTGTTAAATATTCTTTAATTACATGTAACTTATAAATATTTTTCTCTTAGGAGAAAATACAATAAAGTTACATTTGTGTCGATAAGTAAGGTGATCGCTTCTTACTTATTCACAATCTTTTTAATTCAGGTTCTTAAATAAATAAATAAAATTTTCCCACAGTACAATATTTTTGCAACTAATAATACAATGTGTTGGATGAAATTAGTTTTGAACTAGAACTTTTTTTCTTGTTTTATTTCTTGAAAAAGCCATATTAAATATTGCTTTTTCGAGAAAAATTTATAATATGATCAATTTTAATTCTAACAATTTAAACACAAATTCAACTATGAAATGATATTAATTAAGAATGTTCTTGCATGTAATATTATGCTGAAGATAAAATGTTTAGAGACAGTGTTAAAAGTTACGGGATTTTGCTGTGGCCTTAAATATTAGTTTATTGAATCGTGATATGAAAAGACGTACAAATCTTTGTTCAAGAAAAATTTAACACAAAAAATGTCATATTTTCTCATTATGGAGTCAGTCTAAAAATATCTATCACGTATCATGATTTTATTCCTCCTTTTACGTCGGACGAATAATACAAGAAATAAAACTATTGCATATAAATAGTCATCCGACTAGAATCGTGTATTCTCAGCGTGCGCAACTGTTTCGAATTCGTGCATACTTTTGTTTACTTTATCCATGAGCATCCTCTACCAAAGGAATCCAAAGATGATTCTCATTCGTCGCATGTCAGCACGGGAAATGCAGTGTACGTCGAAAAACTTGAAACGAAAAACCGTCATGGAGACTATAAAAGAGGCGCCTTTTAAGAAATCATTTTATTCCCAACATCTTGATTCCCAGATTGACAAATGACGAAATTATTGCTATTATAAAACGTGACTTCGACATCAAACAAACGGTCAAAGGACTAGCCTGCTAATACCAAAGCTATTTCTATGAGCACCGCTTTGAATAGGAATTTGTACGCTGAGTGGTTTTCAAGTCTGTCCGTATAAGTATTCCGGATTGGAAATTTAAATTCAATTCCCTCTCACTGGTGTTCGTGTTTCAAGTGGATTTTCGATCGGTCGTCAAGTGATAATTGTATATTCATATACATTTGTACTTACCATCGACGTGAAATAAAACTTCTCAAATTCTCTCTCGTGCAATCGAGCTGTCGCAAGATTCGTAGCTGTATGTTGGGCGTGCTTCGCAAGAATTTCTTCTCCTTTCTTACACAGCCATGACAAGACCTGAAAAAGAGAACGACATTTTTCATTATAATTCAAGTGCTAACGACTTTTTAAAAATATAACGAAATGCATCGGAAGAAAGTGAATTGAAAATATTGACTATAGAAACAAAGTTATGTAATGAATATAATTAAACACATTTAGCAACAACGTTCGCTGTAAACACAGTTCTTAATTGCGTAAATGTTGTGTTATCCAACATTTTTTTTTTAATCATATTCACAAGCGCATTAAAATTTAGAGAGAGCTGTACTGTGATTTATAACTAAATAAAACCAATTCTTATTAAAGACATTATAAAAATTGAACTTTAGACTTAAAAAGTAGTGGCATAAGAGATGATAACTAAACGCTTACCATTTTCCCTTAAAATTTTGACTGTCTAAATTCAAAAATATATTTTTTCATACTTGTTGCAGTTTACTATAATATGTATTAAAAAAAAAAAAAAATCATTCAATATCTGTTAAAAGGAATTAAAGTGAAGATCTGTTCGACGTAACAACATTTCATCGATAATAAACTTAATTAAGACGTACAAATTTGCAGGAAGATTAATCGTCCGACAATTTGCTTTTAGCTTTAAACAAATGCAACATGTAAAAGCATCGGCTTTGATATACGTTGTCGTACTCGAGAAGTAATTGCGGAATTTGTAATGAGTTTTCGACAGAAAAAAACGAGATAAAGGAGGGAAAGAAAAAGCCCGAGAATAAATCCGATCGTCATTACAGACCCTATCGGGTCTCGACCCATATCCTGCACATTTCGACCACTGATCGATACATAATTTCGGCACGACTGGTAATTAAGGTCGTGGCTCGATGTCGCGGTCATTCTAATTTATGATGTGAAAATAACCGTTCCGAAGTGTGCTTCCACTTCTTCTTAACGCAAATCATAATCTGTTTTAACTTTGTACTTTTTTCAGCAATCGTTTCACCGGAAGAATTTTCATGGAGAAACTTTTCTTGGACAAATTTATTTCAACCAATGTATTTTTAACAACACTAATGTAAATAAAGGACAATTCGAAAGGGATTTTGAATTCAAAGTTTTAGAACTAGATTCGCCGTGTTTGGTGGAGAGAGCGCAGATAAATTGTCAACTTTTCAAGCGACGAGAACAAAGGATTATGGTAATTTAATTATTGTTTTACGTCAACTCTATTTAATGAACTTAGTCCATTTCGTCTGGGTGAAATTGTTGAATGATCATCGCCCGACAGTGGTGGTTGCGGAAACTGCTGGCCGTTACCACGAAGTTCTCATGTTGCGGTAAGACAGTGATCTCGGTATCTAATTAGATCGCGTTGGCCACTATTAATCATCTGACAAGTCGAGAGTACGAAAAATGGCCGATAATTAATGGAAGAGTACACGAGCAGGAGTGCAAAAGACCGAGATGGAAGTCAAAGAAAGGGGTTCGGGAGAATAAGTTTATTATACCCTAAAAGAAGGATGACAGGGAGAAGGGGGAGTCACCTAACAGTTGAAATATTTTAGTCGGAAGGTAATACGGATAAATAATTATTTATACGCGAATAAATGAAGGTGCGTACGGCATGGCCCGGGTTATAAGTTGCAAATGAGTGCTGTAGGTTGTTAAGAATGAGAAGTATTTTGCTTGAGTGCACGAACACATGAATCAGAGAGGTTCGGACGTGAGCTTTGGACGGATTGATTTTCGTTTACGGTATTGGTGATATAAGGATATGTTTCGCGATTGCGGAAGTTGCTTTTGTAATTTAATGAGACACAAATAAATGGAGAGTTAAATTAATGTTAAAAGATGTTTTCGGCTGTTGCGCAAGCCGTACTTGATGAATTGTGTCCGCAGTATTGTAATAACTTCGAAGCTGGCGTAATTTATGTTTTGGAAAATGTCGAGTTTTTTGAAACATACCCTTTTGTCGACTGTACGAATTATATTTTGACAATGTTTTATTTTCTTAGTTCAAAATTCTTACATTCGAGCAATTATAACTGCAATTCGAAAACAATTTAACTTTCTATCAGTCATGATAAAAATTATGACAACTGAAATTTTGTTAATTGTACGTGTTCTGAAATGAGAAGTATTCAATGGTGAATATTTTGGAATTGACTACAAACAACCAAAAAATGTTAAGCAAAACATTTTCTTAGTAATAGTAGTAATAGTTAGCAATAGTTAGCTGTGACGTATATTAATAGTTAGTAATAGTTAGCTGTGACGTATTTCACCACTTATCCCTCGTGCCCTCGTGCGGTTAAGAAATGGGAATATTTGAGATTGCAGGACGAACCGATCTCTCAGCGAGCGTACACTTAATACCGGCTGTCTTTCTGGAAATGATAGATATCTCGGGAATACGAGTTAAGGCATCAGGAAGTAGGAAACGTGAGTAATGCAAGTACCGCCGGGTCGCAGTAATTTTTCTCGGGCGACTTTTTCGCTTAAAAAGACGAAGAATCTTTGATCGGCGAAAGGAAGGCCAGGAGGGGCGCGCGCGCGGATTATAAGCCACCTCGGCGGTTTTTCGGGTCACTGGGTCGCGCGCCGGCGGAATCCAGCGGTCTCGTGTTTGCCTTGTACATATGGGTTGTTTCGCGCGGGCGTACGTGCGAACGCGCCGCCGAAGTGCTCGTTTTGTCTTCGTCGATGGCGCGACCGCTGTCCATCCGCTGAGAAACTATGCACGCGTAGACTCGCCCACAGTGATTTCGAAGAATCGACAGATAACATCTTCCACGGCCGATCAAAGCGTGGCGCCGAGGTTTACAATTTCGGTGCCGGTAATTGCACACGCGGCACTACCATTGTTTCCCATTTTTTGTTCCGCGCGCCATGCCGAGCTAATTATTTTCGCAAACCACGTGCGATAACGATCGGCCGCTTGTGGTTAATGGAAATGTTATTGCGTCGATGAAATGTTTAGTAGATTATACGTTTTTGCGCGACCGCGATCGCTATCAGGCTGTAGTTTATTTCAATCACAAAGCTCGGCAGAAATCCGAACGAAAGTTCGGACGGTATTTCGAGGTGTTCTGCGATATAAAAATTTTGCGATTCCCTTAAAACGGTCATTTGTCTCGAGTCGGTTGACTTTTCGATGCCGTAATACCGAAGATCCAAATTATGCGATTGAAAGCGGGCTGACGAGTCGCGAAACATCGAGATCGGGGATCCGAAGTGAAGGCTGGCTCGACGTGTGAAGCAAGCGCGTTTTAATTCGGACACGATTTACGCCTAATAAGAAAACTCGTATCATATTTTACAAGCGGGTCATCTCTCCGAGTATGGAGTGAACCGCAATGTGTAACCCGTTGTACATTTACAGTTGTGCAGTTGCAAGCACTAAAACGTTGCGAAATATTTCTCCCTTAACAAGGGCGGCGCCGTTTGTCAGTTGAAGGGCAACGACCGCTTTTTCGCATACGATTACCACCGCGACGATTTCAAATTGGTAGCAGGGCGTACGCATTGATTGGATCGTAACATTTATGTAAATCATTACTTAATAATTCGATCGTGCAAAAAAAAGCAATTTAATATTTGCTTCTTCTAATATTAAATTAATCTCCAATATTAAACGATTGGATGATAACATTAAACCGATCGGGTGATAATAATTTCATAGCTCAAATTCTTTATTTCAATTTATTTGCAAATATTTTACTGTTATATGCCTTTTTCATTCATTTATGGAAAGCTATAAAGTTCTCGATTGACTGGAAATTAAAATTAAACAGCTTACAAAGTCGACGCGATTCATACGTCGTTCGCCGCGTGTTCTAAACGAAATAAATGAAGTCGTCGAACGCGAGAGATTGAATTGATTAGATCAGCGAACGTCAATGGAAACGAGACGTTACGTTTATCAACAAGTTGGCCGGGCCTCGATAATCCGGCTGGGTCGTAACAAATTAATAAATGCAACGCGACGGCGGAGCGTCGTTAAAAGCTAGGAGAGGCATTGGAATAAAAGTAGATTACAGCGGGGTATGTAGTGCGATATGTGTCAAGAGTAAGTCTCGCCTGCTAAGTACCTCTAATTGAAGTTGTTTACTGGTTTAAGAGTCTATTACTCGGCGATAAACCGTAATCAACAGATAGCATTGCCGTGGGAATGGCAGTTAATTGTCCGTGCGGCGCTTTCGCGGCTGGTCGGGCGTTTAAAAGCAAAAGCGTGTAGCAGGCTCGCGCGCCACATTTCAATAGCCGCGCCGAATTTGGCGCGGGGGATTCCTCGTTCGCGTTACGTCGCGGCCGAAAAAAGAAAGTCCGATAAATCATTATCAAGCCCGGCGAGCGATCAAAGGTTAATATTTTGCGGGCGCTTTTACGCGGAAATGAGCGTGGTGATGGCGTGCCGTGGGACGGACGAAAGCACGCATTAACGTTTATTGATTCCTCGGCGTCGGATAATAAAACCGAAACCCCGTGGCCGTTCCGAGAAGTGCCGGCCGATTAAATGCGCGTTTGCTCGACACAACGAGCCTGAGTGTTCTTGTTTTGATAGATAAGATGAGCCAGGTTATCTCGGCGTCGTTATCTCGACGTAATTGCCCGAGCGATCCTGCGTTGCGAATCCGCGCTCGGCCCGCCGCACACGCATGTGTGTCAGTGTTCACGACCGCGAGAGAGCAATTTCATGGAACACGACGTACAGCAAGGGCCTTATCACGCGGCGCCTCGTCTCGCGGATAAGATAAACCGCCATGGGATGTTGTCGGTAACAAGACGGGGCTTGGAAAGAGCCGCGTCGACGACAACCTCGGCGTCAACCCTCTTCGAGTCACCCGATCGGCCACTTAGCGTCGTTTAACACCCGTCAAATACCGGCATTTGCATAAATAACTGACCGTTTGCAACTGATCGCTCGGTTTTAACAACACTCGCCGACGACCGGTACCGTGGCCGCTCTTATAACGTCACTTATAACGACATCAAATTCATGTCGATATCGCAGACAGGTATTCTCGACACGAATGGCAATCATATTGGTCTCAAATATTGACTCCGGTATATGAAAAGAAAGAGCGATTCAAATATTGACAAGACTTTAAACTTGTTTAGGAAACTTTGAAAACTGCAAACTTTGCACAATTTTGAAAACAATGGATTAATTGCTCTTCGAAATGTTTGAATGAAATGGGTGTAGTTGACTTGCTTTTAAAAGGCATTAGTTTTAAATCAAAAAATAATAAGTTAAATTAAGTAAAAATTTACTTGGAAAAAGGTTTTGTGGATTTGTTGGAATGAAAAATACCATATCAATAAGTTTCTTTTCTTAAAAAAAAAATAATTTGATTAATTAATTTAAAGACTAAATATAAAAAAAGAAATTGCTAAACCATACTAATGGTCTATTATATAGACCCAATACTGGTACATTTTAATTTTTTAATAAAATATTTCTTAATTCTAGTTACTGCATCAAAAGGTAGTTAGACTTATTTTATGCTAGCGAGTTTTGTTCCTAAACGGTGAATAAAAAAATCTGTTATCTAAATGCAAGTAAATTCAAGTTAATCAGTTATTTGCTTTAAATGTAAGAAATCTTGTAAAACGAAGCATACATGCGTTTTCAAAATAATATTAAGATTCGTTTATTGATAACATAATATTTTTTTATGTGTATTACCACCAGTCAAATCAAGTTGACTAATAAACGTGTTTATTACGTCAATAATAATTTGTCTTTTTTAATTTGTTTACAATTTGTTGCAGGAGAACGTCGAAATATTGAGTAAAAAAAAATTCATCAAAAATTAAATTATTTCTTTCGTAAAATAACCTTTTTGAAAACAACCGATTTGACTGTTCCTTTTTTGTTGTACTTTTTGTGATCTTTTTTTTTTCTTTTGGAACAAAAAGTGAAAACACTTATACGATACATTTTAATCAAAGCAAAAGTTATCTTGTTCAATTGATAAACGATATCGACGTAATAATTTCGTCCCATAGCTTGTCGAATTAATTTCAAAACATTTTGCTTACTTCGGATTGAGTAAGAAAGAGAGACGAAGGAAAGGAAAAGGTTTCGCTTTTTTCTCCGTCAACGTTTTTTGAGTGTTATAAAGGAAATGTAACATAATACTTGGATGTGTTGGCGTAATTCACGCACTTGAATTAATGGCCCGAGGGGCGTCGCGAAAGACCCGGAAACAATCGCGAAATCGTATCCTCAAAGACGGCCCTCTTGTCTGACCGTGAGAGATGCCGAAAAGTACATCGAGTACACAGTGGCGTAACCGACACATTTCTTTCAAATCAACAACTTTCACATGCCAACAAACGGAACAACTAAAAGTAAGTCTGATCGATTAACTGGTCGTTTATACATGCTTATTAGAATTAAACTGCGATTTATTTATATTTGTATTAATAACTCTAAAAACATTTAGCAATGGTCATTTTGTCATATTATATTCATAATATAATTTTCAATTGTTGTTTAATGTGGATGAAATTCGCAACACTGAAAATTCAACGAATTCAAAATTAATATGAAAAATAACTATCTTTAAATTGGATTGAAAAGAAGAAAAAACTTATTTCTATGTCATTTTACACCAAAAACTTTTATCCTGGTTGCCTGACGCTGATAGCTCAAAAACATAAAAATTTACTTTGTATGGTAGTTTAATACTGTCACGAAATAGTACGTTTCTGTATTTTATAACAATATCCTCAACACACTCCTGCATGTTTGCGACTTTGAATTTGATTTCTCTTGTACAATATAATATTATATTTATTATTTACGAATGCATCAACTTACAATCGTTATGTCAGTAATAAATTATGTTAATTCTTCTTAAAATTATTCGTAATTATTTTACTCCTTATTTATGAAAATATAGTGATATAATTGTATGTATCATGTTTTAATTTCTTCAATTATTGAATGACAGCGCTTCATTATCAACGTTCAATAAATATTATTTTTCGAAACATAATATTTTTAACTATTAAAAAGGATAAACTAGTTTATTATAATTACAGTAATAGACGTATTGGATATAAAGAAAATATTGCATTAACTTGATAGGACTGCTATTTGTAAAAGGTAATACATATAAACTACGTTTGAGCTTTGATTAACGTAAGTCAAGAAATGTAATGTAATCTCGTTTGTTAAGAGTGACGTAAATAAAAACACGTAGGCTGGAGATGAAGATTATAATAATACAGAAGAAGTAAAAAAAAAGTAATTTACTGGTCAAATATCGTTTGAAAATTTGTCTGAGTATGTAGTTATCTATTAAAAAAATTGTCGGAGGTGTTAAATGAAAATGATATTAGTATTTGAATGTAATGATATGCGGTTTGAATAGAAGGATTTATCTTATACTACATCTTTATATTATAATACTACGAAAATCAATTAGATTTGCTTATTTTAATGTTGGAAATAAATTGAATATAAAATCTTTATTATTTCATAAAGTAATTATTTTCTTGAGATATTTCAACACTTTGTTGAATAAAACTTTGAACTATCTTTATTATTAAATGCTTGATATGATTTTATGTGCATTTTCATAAATAAATTCCCAAGAATAAAATATATGAGAAGATATTAAAACGTAAATTAATCATTACTTATGTTATATTATGATTTAAGGAATATGAGATTTAATTGAGTTAATAATGGTTCAACGGAATAATGGATCAACGGAAGCATCTAATTAACGTGTACAATGTAAATAAAAAAGTCTGAAATGTAAATATAATGTGCGACTATACAATGGAACGTTACGTGATAACATTTGAGAAACGACCTCTTAAAACTTTTTGAGTAACAGTTTTATACGACTTCCTGACAATAATGTTTGGTAGCACTGCTCCCTGTGATTACGACATTTCACCTGATGGCTTTTCAATATCTTTTGAATTTTTACTTCCACGCCATTACTGAAACAACTTAACATATAACATTTCTTTGTGTTTTGACATTTCCCATTAAAACGTCTTCAATTTTTTTCTTCCATTTTTTTAAACGCCTTTCTTAACAGTATTAGATAATTTAATCGCTGTATAATTATGTAAATGGTATCGTTAAGTAATGTGGAAAATTAAAACTGTATTAAATTATTGAATGGAAAAATAAGAACGAATTTTGATTGTCAATTAAACAAGATTATTAAAATAGTGAATAAATTTCTTTCTCTTATTTTATGTATGGCATGGTATGTGTTGGTATAACCTTAAATTAATTAAATGCTTGTTTATAAACGTGGTAAAAAACAATCCAACATTAATTTCAGATTGTCTAACAGCGAGTCGTGCATTCACAGATACAATGACTCGCAAATTCAAAGAAAGTATCATTAATTGATCGCCGTTCTTCACAATTATTCATTCGCGTTCTAACAATCTTCCATCCGAATGTAATAAAGCATTCCTTATCACTTGTCAGTGCGATAAAGTACCGCGAATAAATCCATTATTCGTTGTCCGATCAAAAAGCCAATCAGTCAAACACCGACGTAGCGTATTAGTGCTGTTTACAATATCATTTTCCCGAAGCCGGATAAAACGCGTGGTGAACGACTGGTTGACCTCTTTGAGGCGTATAGATAATACGGTAATACGTTCATTGGCAGATTCTGGCTTCAATTATGGTATTCAGTGTTCGCCAAACGAACTAATCAGTCCTAAAGCGTACACTCTGTCTAATTGTTTAACGTTAATTGAATCTGGGTCCTATGCAACTGATTCGAAATCAGTTTATCGAAAATGATGAAAACATTGTTAAATGTAGATATTTTGACAAGAAATTGTCTTTGCCGCTATAATCTCTTTCAGTGAATTAGAATGTTGATAATATATTTTAAGAGAAAATTATAAATATTTTGTATGAAAATAGAGGCTGTTTTTGAACTATAACTCGTAGTATAACTCGAATTAAATGATTGATGAAAAGTAACATTTTCATAATTTTCTATCTACAGAAATTGTTTGCAATCGAAATGATATTTTGAAGAGGGTAAAGTGCTTACTTTGGCAATAAGACATAACAAGTCTGATTCGCGCTAGTTGCCAGTTTTATATCGCAAAAATCAAGCGGGGCTGACAGGCTGGAGCCTACCTGGACTAAACAAAAGCCACTATCGGCCGGGCGTAAATCATTTTCTAAGGAGCTCGAGGTCGCGGAGGTCTCCCCTTCCGCCCCGCGTTCCACCTCGGCGTTTCACAGAGACCACACAAGCCGATACCTTAGACACCCTCGAAAGCCTGTGTGGGTAGACGAGTATCGAGTGTTTAAGCTGCCAAAAACTTATCTCAAGTGCACGTCCGGTCTCCCGCACGCAATTTACATCTCCCTGGACCTGTCTCACTACTCGTCAAATATTTGCTTCTTATTTCTGTTCGATCGATCGACTCTGCTATTAACTCGATAAGTTTATTATTCTTGCTTTTTCTTCTTCTTTCGCTTGAAATAAAATCGAAAAAAAAGTTAAAGGAACAAGTATTTCGTTTCATTTTAAAAGAGTTGGTATAAACATTGTTAAATTAATATTATAAGTAATTATACAATTACAAAGACGTTAAATGTTTGATATCGTGTTACATTTTTGAATGCAAATTTTACAAAATAAATTTCCAATGGTTACGCACGGAAGGAAGGAAGAATGTTAACGTTACAGGTACACACATGTCTATTTATGACATGAACTAAACCCGAAAGTTGATAGGCTGACGATATGGCCAATCTAAAAGTTTACAGGCATAGAAAGTACAGGATAAGGTTACTAGAGATACAGACATGACCGAACTAAAAACGAACGTTTCTAAATACAAATCGAAAATATGAAGAATTTACAACAATGCAAACTTCTTACGTATGAGTATGGTCAGTATTATATTAATTATAATAAATTATTTTACTAACTATTGCGTAACACATATCACGGTCAATGTAAAGAAATTTTGTGAATTATTAATATTTCAATAAATCGTTTAAACTATGTAATATTACACATGTATAACGACATTTTTTTGTAGCTTACAGTATGTAAATTCGTTCGCTTAGTGCGAGCATTAATTCTCATACCAAAATCGGAATGTTTGAAAAGACCGTTCAAAAGGAAATGTTGATTCATCTCGGTAAAAACTTGACAAGAGATGCGTGTCATTAGTGATAAGCAAAAATCGTGGCGTTTTTGACAGGAAAGAAATACGTATCGTCCGGTCGAAATTGAAAGAAGGCAAAAAGAATGAAGGTCAAGCGTGCAACAATTTGCGCGATCCTCATATCGGAAAGGCCACCGCGAGAAAAACCGGCTTATCCATATTTTTCGTGTTCCGCTTGATTGGTTTCATATCGGCTGAAAAATGCGGCCTTATCTTGTCGTAGAAAGTTATTAGTTATTGTTATTGTTTGAGCGTAAAAAGCGAGATGCGTGCACGAGATGAAATACCTAGGTGGCCGGGGAAAAAATCCCAGTGAATGGCACAAACGCACCGAGCGAGATTGCCGTCAGTGAAACGCATTGTTGATCTCACTGCACCATATTTGCGCCGGGTGGTCACTTTGCGCGAGAAACTCGTCGTAAAAAAACGCCGGCGAAATAAATGAACGCTGACGAGGGTGGGGGAAACGAAACGCCCGGCGACTGTGCGACCGTCGCGGGCGACGAGAAAGATGCGCGAACGTTTAGATGCCACGGCGAAGAATGAGTTACTGATTCCGAGATCCGATCGGCGTGCGGCTAGTCTTTACCTGCCCGGCTACGAGAACCCTCTCCCTTCTCCATCCGCGATGGCACAACGAACTAGTGTTTGCCAGCAATCTACATCTTATTTTTTCTTTAAACGCGCGTGCGCTTATTTTTACGACTGTGGCTGATTCGGATTTTTGTCGCCAAAACTCATGCCCTTTCTAACTTTGCTCTTCAATCTTCTTCTCCCATCTTGCACTTTAATCTCGTTCTCCAATTTTGTCTTCGAGTTTCCGTCTTATATTTTATTACATTTTTTATTTGTAACTCTGTTTTCTACACTGAAAGAATAGGGTTGTTGAATTAGTCGATCCAAGTCGTACGACTCAAGTCGTTGGTTGAGAGTCGCTGATTGAGCTACCTTGAGTCGTTATTACGTATGTTTAGTTTAAAATTTTATAATAAAATTATCACCATCCTTTCGGTTAAAACTGAAGGATTATGATTTCACGAAAATAATTTATCGATCAACACTTGATCGAAAGTTTACTCAACTAATATAATAACTATCTGACCTGCAGGTCCATAAGTGAAACTACTTTCGAGCATCTGATATTTTAATCGCGATCTTTTTCTAAGCGTATAACAATTTACTGGAAAACTTGCATAGATCTGGCGGAAATTGCGCGGTGGATCTGAAGTACGGTGTGTATGTGTGATCGAAAAAATATAACGGTCGTTTCGAAATAACAGTGACCGTGTGTCCTCGGGCGCCGATTGTACGTCAGAGAGCGATACACTAACGACACTTCATTAGTCCGGCTTGTCTTTTTATCCAGAGGAATTATAAGATTCAACCTGTTCACATTATCCTCGATCTGGTTTGCGAACGAAATTCGTTATCATCCGAAGCTGCAGTTACGACGCTCATAACGAAGCTAGCGATGTGTTGGTAACGGCATTTCGAACACACGCGCACAGGTGAGCATCGCAATTAGCATACCGGAGCGTTCGTGGAAATCAAGAATTATGCCGCGATCTTGACGGTCTTGACAAATTCAGGCAACTTTATTGCCGCGCTACGTCCTAGGTCAATCACGTAATTCACGATTCGCATCGTCAGTCTTCGTATTTTAAGAAAACCCGTCTGTTTATATCACTGAAACGATTTAATTTCTACAGCTTCATGATTGGAAACAATTTGCCGTTTTGAAACAGATAGTTTTTGATTGATAAATTGAGGTTCACCTTTCCTTAAGGTACTTGAAAAAACCAGCGAGATTTCTGTAAATATGATTCCAGTGAGCTACTTTAATGGATTTTCAATATTATACAATTCTCTTCTCATTTTGTAATACGTTTCTTACAACATTTTTGCAATGTTCGTTTCTTTTTGCTGAATATACGTTGATCGAAAATTGCTCCATGCCAAGGATATTAATGAAATTAAAAACTGCCATACTTAAGCCAGCCGTTTTATGGATTGGACTTTAATTAAGCGGTCAATTAAATCAACCACAAATTCAAGCGTGCGTGACCAGACTGTAGTTGGTCCAGGCAAATAAATATGCAAATTTCGGCGCAACCACGTAAGCACGAGTTTCGCGAGCATCGAATACGTAGCAAAGATTCCGTTACAGCTTAAACGATTTCGTCGTGTTGCTTCGCACCACGGCATTGAGTGCGGCCAAACAAATGAAATGTGTATCTCGGCAACAGTTTATAATAAAGTCACACTCCGGTCGTGGCGTGTTTCGCAACGCGCCGGCGAATAATTTATACGAGTTCAAACGAAATTGCACAAGAATCAGCTGTCAAGAGTATATCTAGCCGACCGACTGAGCCCATGATTCGTTCTTATCCGCCACATGTCCGTGTCACGACTGAACAAAGAATTTACAAAGGGCGCTGAGATATCCGCCGGCGCTTGGTGCCTGAGCTTGTCGCGGCATTCGGAAAAATTCGTCGATCTATCAGGTTTTGTCTCCTCGATAATTTACTCGCTCAAATTAATGGACGGCGCTGTATTCTTGCAAGTTTTACTTTCGTTGTTCTACTTGTGACACCGAAGTGGCAACTGTGCTCGTTTTTAAGAGTCAAAGCAGGTCATGGTACCGTCAAAACTTGTCGCTTTAATCACGTGATTAATAATTATTTATCATATACCCTTAATACACTGGAAGAGGTGTCCGTAAAATTTGCGTAAAATTAAAAACGTTCTTCTTTGAAAAGAAAAAAGAAAGAAGCTAGCCGGTAGAAAGTTTGAAAATGATCCGTTCAACACGATTGAACACGAATATAAAACTTCCTACAGGTGTAACAAAAAATGAAGCAATTGTGACCAAAATTTATTGATTTTACGTGCAAATATTTTAACTATCTCTCTCAATGTACGTAAGACTAACAAGATACCCCTTCACGTGTAGCGATAATTGCCGAAGGAAGTGAAAAAAAGGCTACGAGCTTTTCTTAATCGGCGTCACGATTTTTGACCGGCAATATATTCCACTCATATCGCAATACAAACAACCGATATCGTGGCACTAAAATCATCCTCGTTATCTCGGTGAATTTGTACCCACAAGATAATTCGCGATTTAGTGAGGCGAAAATTTATGCCCTGAAATGCCGGCGCTCGGTATCGCGCCGGGCACCAGTTTGTACACGTAACGTTACATAAAAGCCCGACAAAGCGGGCCTCTTTTCCTCGCACCGATCGCAGATATAAAATCGTAATCGCGCGATAATCGCCTGAGCGTGTGCAAATATAATCGCGCAGCTGTTAATCGCGAGCGTAAGTTTCTATTCACGGCCCCGTGTTGCCTGTTATCTGCCCTGCGCGAGTGTCTGCGCGCGAGCGTGTGCTCAGCGCAATTTCTATTCCCTTATAAACGGCGTCAAAGACGGCGGCGCCGTCCCGCTAACACGGACTCTCACCGCTTTTTACACCTCCGTGAAATCCGGTGAAATTTTTTAATCGCACGAAACACGCCGTCAGCCGAGCCGGCAATGTAACCGAGACCGGATCATGGCCGGCCAGCTTCCGGGCCTTGTACGTGAGCAAGATGAGCCGTCCTACGAGGCGCTACTATTACCGCCGCGTGAGCCGGTCCATTAATTACATCACAGCCTTGGCTCGCTCGCGGTTATCTTCGCGACTGTTTTCGACTCGTGGTTCGGTGCCCTCCTACTACTACCTCCAGCGATATGCTAATTTCCCGCTGATAACGCGGAGAACGACGAAGACACGGTGACCAAAAATACGCACAGCGCCGCCGGCGAGCGTTTTTGCTGGCCGGAAAAAATTGTTTTTGCGAAAATGGTTGCGGATGAAAAAGGGTCGTTTATCAATTACTGAGTGGCGCGGGCAAGTGAAAAAAAGTCGGCACTCTCGATCGGTCCTTGAGCGCGACCGACGAGGATCGCGATACGACGTATTGGCGAAATTATTCATTGGACGTTGGCATTAAGTTAATTGCCGGGGAGTGGACTCGATAAGAGCCGCGGAATCCGTGATGGAATGTTTGCGCTGGCAGGCAGGTGTCGCGTGCATATTATAACCGCGGTAACCTGTTTTCGCCGGCTTGTCCCTGTTGTGAGACTTGGCCAGCCGGCTTGTCGCCTTTTCGACGTTGAACCATTTTTCCCCCGGCGGCCTGCGTAGCTCGGCCGTAATTTTCACTTTTTAATTCATAACGTCCGCCTAAATACCGAACAAATTGCAGCGCGATTTCGGCGTCGTCTTTTTGTTGCCGCCGATGTTCGCGGAATCCAACAACAGCTCGACTTGATGAGATCTTAATGGAGAACTATTAAATCGCTGCTGACCCTATTAAAACCATCGCTTTAACGACTCCGACTCGTTTGCCGTTGAAAAATGTCACATTCAAGGATGCGGATAACTTTTTCGATGTTAAACGATTTCGTTGTCGGTAGAAATATAACCGTGGCGGGCAATCAAATGACGAATAAACATTTTTGAATCATGTTTGCAACAAAAATGTCATGTTTATATTCGAAGGAATAACAAATTTTTCGTAATGCAGTAAAGTATTTGACTTATGTTATATTATAGGTCTTTGCTTTATTATTTTTATATTATATAATTGCTTACATACCATAAAATTAATAATATTGGTAACTGACAAAAATTACTACTCTTATTGTAAACTAAGAGTAAAGAAAATGTATAGATATATAGATTCATAGATGTATATATATAGAGAGAAAATGTATAATTATAATGCATAATAAGAGTACAGGTTGCAATTGTTATTTTTCTTAGTATAAAAATTAAAACGATAAGTAAATTTAAAAAATACGTAGTCTTTCTATTTTACATTTCATGAGTAGATTTGTATTATAAGAGACTTCTGATTGAAGTAAAGTTAAGTCAACATGATCAGTTACTTAATCAAAATGATTTAATTTTATTAAATGTGATTATCAATCATGATTCTGTAATGTTTGAAAACTAATTTGATTGATTGGATTTTTCTCCGCATGAAAATTTATTCTAACCAGCTTGGCACAAATTAGTTGAAAAGTTGTCGCCAACTCTTATAGCTCGCTAATTTGTATTTTCGTAAGACCAACAACAGCACGTTCAAGTTGATTCGGTATGATCGACGATAATCGGTTCGCGTGGGTCGGTCGCCGACAGTCGAACAAACTCTGATTTACTTGAGCTCAATAAGATTGTCACAGATGCTGTGACTCGATCGACTCCCGCTGTTACACAATTACTCTTACAAAATGCACTAAGATCTGTTCTAATAAGGCGTCAGCTTATGACGAGTGGGGCGATTTTCTATCCGGTGAAAAGAGTGCGTCAATCTGCACGTAGGATTCAAGACAACTTGATTCGGTCGGTTTTTCCTTCGTGATCTCTATATTTCATTAAATGATTATCAGTTCCAATTACGTCCGCGGGAATTATTGTTTCGATTGCGGTAATAAACATGTCTACTTCGGACCACGTGAAAAGTCCGCATTTTAATATAGAACAATTGCAAATCACAAATGAACGTTTCTATCTCTTTGTTAACGGCAACTTTCACTAGATATAGTGTAAAATCATTCACGAGGTAACCGGTGGAAAATAAAACCCTGAATTTTTGTCGAGTTTTACAATAATTCTTACAACGAAAATAACTTGATTGGGGGAATAGTAAGAAGACTGTTTGCCGACAATAGGCCAAACGTGTTTGGCGTTGGGTTTCCGCGGTATCCGTTATTGCCCCATTGTTATCGTCCGTTATTGTTATCAGAGCCCGACGATACGTGACCCTGAAAGTCGCAGGATACGACAAAAGACACGTCGTCGCCTAGGTCGACGCCATTGTTGCGTATTGTTGTATCAGGCAGCAGCTTTTATGCAAAACAGGCATACCAGCCTGGCGATCATAACGCCTTATAGGTAGACGCACGTATCCTACCGCCGTCAAACTCAACCCTTCCAATTTTTTATCACTTCCGAGAAAGTACACAAAAGAACACGGGACGTTCATTGGTCACCAAGAAATATGTTTCTTTATGAGGTAAATTATGAGTGAGAAAAACGAATCTTTCTTTCAAAAATTCCCTAATGAATCCCGAAAATTCATCACTTGTATTTTGCAATTTTCGGTAGATTATATTTTAGTGTACCTTTTGCTACGAGTTCAAATGAGAAATACATTCAGAGTTGGTAGAAAATCAAGCTTCCTTTTAATTTTTGGCTTTGCTTTTTGAAAGGATGCTATTGTAATATGTTTGATTGTATTTTTCATAACTTTTTTAATTAGATATTACAATTTTATTCGAATGTTATGTAAATACTTATCATCTTTTCTTGAAGTGATGAAAGATCGGATTTGTGTATTTTTGTGCAATCATTTTCTTTTGAGCCATTGTTCACACGTTGTACTTCGCGAGCACAACGTACGATAAAAGACCAATAAACCTACGCAGTTACGCTTGAATGGCGTTTTTGTGACTCGAGTTAATTTTTTTGCACCGTAAAATCTCGGCAAAGAAAGACTACCCTCCCTCCTAATTTGCATGAACATTTTTTTATCTACCGAGACTTGAAAAAAAAGTGCTTCTTTGCTCAGCAAGTGCATTCTACCTCTAAAGAAAATTATGAATATTTTAGTAAGAAAGGATGTTTACATTTTTACAATTTGTTTTTTTAGATATGCCTTTCATCAATCTAATATCAATGAACAACCCAAAAATCTTAAATTTTTCAAGTAACTTTGATTGAAACTTTAAGACATAAAACTTACATAATAGAAGATAAAGCTGATCCTATTAAAGTAAGAAAAGTATCAAACTGAAGTAACGTAAATGAGAAGTAAAACATAATTCGTGGGACGTAAGTTTCATGATTCAATCTTGGTTGTCCAACCGAAAAGTCGAAAAATCAATTGGTCGGAAGGAATGAACGTGAAATTTCGGAGTGAAAATAAGAGGTTTCTCAACAGGCCGATAAATTTGTCGAAATGTTTCGAGCGTTGCTGTCTCGCCCTGTCTCGGGGAGGCACGAATTGTACTTTTCGTCCGACTTAATCGTCAGATCGTCGTAATTCATTTAAAATCCGATACCTCTCCATTACGTGGCAACGCAATTTCATTAACGTCGGCGGCCGAACGGGGTTCGTTGGAGGGCAAGCGCGGCGTCGATAATTTCTGACCCGATTCATTAAAGTTACGTGCCGCGCACGTTGCCGGCTGTTCGGCCGATGGAAAAGGTGTACTTCGCCCTCATTGCCTATGCCCGGCGCATCGCTTATCTGATGGAAAGACGCCGCCTCGGCGCACTTCCTCGCTTCAACTCGGGCGATGGAAAGTGCGCCGGCTTCGAAGATGCCGCACACTTTTTCACATCCGAGGCCGCTGTCGACGTTTCGTCTCGGCGATGGCCCCGGGCCTATCGGCGCGAAAATCCATCGCAGATCCATCGTTCTCTCGCGTGCCCCTTCGGCTCTTCCAAACGAAAGCAACAGATTTCAAGCTCGCTCGTTCACTTTTTCTTCTCCCGCCGCCGTCTTTTCTTCTGGTCCGATTCCTCATCGGCCGCGATCACTGTTGTTAGCGAAACTTTTCGTCAAGACAAATTATATAAACGGACGCTAGCAATACGCGGCGAGGCGTCAATCCGAGTGAGCCCGCCTGGCATACAACTTAATTTCGCGACGCGAAAATGTATGATTACGGTCGTTTTATCATAATTTAATATACGGATTTAAACATTATGTCAAAATGATTGCGATAGCGCTGCGCGCTCGAAATTGCAGCGTTCCGATCAGAGATACCAAGACGATGCACTTAGCGGATCGAATCAAGCACACGCTCGACTTCCGCCGAGAAATCACACCGATCCTCTCGTCGCTTGCGCGCCTCTCTTCCTAGCCAAGGGGTTTTCATCCAGCGACGAGATCGCCCCAGTCGGCCTCGAGGGTGGTTATTACGATTGACACGTGTTCATTCTTCTTGAAATAGGCCGCTAACGACTCGGAACGTTGCGCATCATCATCGCCTTTTATTATTAAGTGTCTGATTGAAAAGTTATATTTCCTATCGTGAATAACATATCTCGATTCTCTTTAGAATTGTGCTTTGAAAGAACAGATTGCTGAAATAACCACCATAGGTTGTAGATGTGTACAGATAGTCAATTTCTTTTTAGCAAAGCTTCGTGTTACATTGTGAATTATTATTAAAAGTAAAGAAAAAATCTGATATTTATAAGACTGAAAATGAGCAAAGACTTAATCAATATTTCGACATTTATCACATTGAATTATTTTTATTCGTTCAGCAAAATCAAAGCACTTTTCATATTAAATTATAGACACCAACTGAAATATGCATTACATAATTTTGTAGCCTGGAAATAACTTTATAATAAGGGTATCGTGGAGTTAAACTGGTAAAAAAGGAGTAGAGAATAAGAAAAAGATTTAAAAAGATCATGTATCGTAAAAGAAATATTTCTGAAACTTTCAACAGTGTATTTAGACAAGAAAAATTCATTTGTAATGTAAATGTAATTTGAGATTGTTTACCGAGAGAAATGAGTTCTTGAAACAGCTACTTCCGTTGCTATTTCAACAATTATCAGTCGTAAACTCAATTACTTTTAGGACGTATAGATCAGGGACCCGATTCATTGATAATATAAATTGATTCGTGTAATTAAGATTATGTTTTGCAATGTCTTACAATAGCCGCGCATGCGCGTTTAGAATTCACGAGCGATTCTCGATTTTACGACCTAAAGTAGTTAAATCAGTGACTTGGGTCGTTAATTCAACAACTCATTTCTTTCAGTGCTCTCCATTAATTACTTTTAAATAAATTTAAAAATACTTTTTGCTTTTCAAACATATTTAATTTTATTTAAACAATCATGACTGCTAAAAGACGAAGAGAATAATTACAGCAGGAAAATATACTACTACCAAATTACTGCTTACTATTACATTTTAGCTTGCTAGTTCTTAACTCTTAGTTTGTCTTATTTCGAACCTCTTCCTTCATAAGCACCGATTTCTTATCAGTAACCGCGTCCCATAAACTTGGGCAGTCTACGGGCGCGGGGTCAGCGGCGCGAGGTTAGTTCGATGATGAAGATTGAATTGGAATTAGTTGGGTTTGTGGAAAGCCGGATCGAATCTAAAACGTGCCGCGGTTAAGTTCCATTGATTGTAATTGAGTTTCTGGCTGGCCAATGTAACGACACCGTCTAATTCACCGGCACTTTATTGCCGCGCTGTGGCCATGAGCCGATGGAAAAGGATCGCCGCGTCTCTTGGTGCGCGTCCGTGGGAATCGTAAAGATCATTTTTCGCCGCACGACGAGCGGCAGTCCGGGCTGAATTATTTCGCGTCTGGCCACCGACGCGCCGTAAAAACAAAGTGGATTGGTCTCGGATTAACACATAAGATCACTTGTTAGATCCGCACTTTCACGGTCAGATCTTGATTCCAGACGTTTCCTCGCCGGAAGAAAGTCCGTCGTTGCGAGTGAAATCTTTATTATTGGGCCGTGGCAGGGCTTATTTCGGCCAGTCGAGCGGCCTAATTCGCTCTTCCTTGTTGCTGCCTTTGTTTTTAATTACACGAGTCCTAATTGACAGGCAAATTTGTATGCTAATAAATTATTACGAAATATGCCTGGCCAGTGCATCACGGATAAATTGAATCAATGACCGAGTAATATCTAAATGAAATCATAATTGACGGCGATGGAAGGGGTGAGAGGGGACGAATGAAAACGGGACGCGAGTGATAAATAACCGGCTGGTGGTGGGGACGCGGGTGGGGCGAAAATCAATGGTTTTAAGTGGAACGGCGCGCGAAAAGGCCCAGGGCGCGCGCGATATCGTTACTTTTTATGCCGAGGCATCAATAACGAAGCGCGTATCAAAAATCGAGAGAGTCACTCGGCTTTGCGTCTTGTGCCGACGCGA
This sequence comes from Aradophagus sp. ZL-2020, assembly GCA_022817685.1. Classification (NCBI taxonomy): domain Eukaryota; kingdom Metazoa; phylum Arthropoda; class Insecta; order Hymenoptera; family Scelionidae; genus Aradophagus; species Aradophagus sp. ZL-2020. The sequence continues at coordinate 22,543 of JABFOV010000891.1, forward strand.
ATTCCAGGTTGATTTTTACATTTAAACGGCCGAGCGCAAGACGGGCAAGGGGACGTTATTATGCAAAAATTGAATAATAACTTATTTGCGAGTCGCTTGATTACAAAGTGCGACCAATTAAGCAGCTTGCTACATTGATTTCGAGCGGATCGTCCGAAGAAAACCCGGTTAATGAGGACTATGAATCATTAATTTAATTAGCGGTTCGTGACAAGAGTAAACGTGAAATATCACTCGTTCGGATCGATCTTTAGCACACATTTGATAAGCGTTAAAGCATTTTTTTTGGCCGGTTTCTTTCTCCTGCCCCCGCTTCGTGCTTCGCCGCTTTTTGTCGTCGATCGATGCGCCACGGCGAACAATTAAACAATTGTCGACTCGACCTACTTCGGTCGTCAAACGAGCACCTCCAGCATGTGAAATTACTCGATCGCTCTAACGGTACATGGCTGTGCAATTTCATTTGACGAAGGTGTCGTTATTGATGTGTAAGCATGTTTCGCGATCAATCCGATTGCGCTTACGCACCGGCTTACGACCTCCGGACAAATGCGCGGCCGTAATTAATAATCATTTGAAGTATAATGTATTATTGTTGCATACTTTAGATTGTAACACATATAAAAACATAATTCACTTTTCAAATTGAAATATTTTCAATTTAAGTTTCTAGTTTTGCAGTGAAATGTGTTTCAACATTTTTATAACAATATAATATGTTGTCATAAGAAACAAATATTGAAAGATGTTTTAAAATTCATCTTACTAAGACAAATGTCATGTAACATCCGAAATAAAAAGAAAGAGCTTAATTGTTTACCGAATGATTCGTCTTTAGTCCTTGAGATTAGTAAGCTCGCTACATCAATCTTATGGTCGTAGTACTGATTATTTTCCCTCACAAGAATGAGTAATGTAATTACTGTCGAAAGTCGAGTTTTCCCGACAACAGTAACAAGTCCTACACTAGAGAGTTACCTACGCTATTCATCTCTTGTTTTCGTTCAATGTAAAACGAATTCCCATTATTGCAATATATTTTGTACGTTAATATTGTACAGACATTTAAAATAACGTTTGTTTCAATTGGAATAGTTTTTCATTTGTGATCGTCGTAGTATTATGCGTGGACGTCCGAAAAAAGTTACAACGCTTTTGTAACAGTGAAAGTATTGGGTACCATTGAAGTATATGACTGGAAGATAAGCGCACGCGAAACGCATTACGTATCTAATTACTGCGGAATGCTTTGTGCGCGCGGCAACCGTTGGCCATTGAGAAATAACGAGCCCGTCAACAAAAAAAGCCGGCCGAGTGCCGCGCCGACAGCGGATTGAGCCGTAGCCTTAATGCGAGCGGTTTTTCGCGAGCACGCGCGCGAATTACAAGATAATGACCGGCGAGACGTTCAGCGCCCTCTAACGTTCGTCCGTCGGCTTGGCTCTCATCCCTTTCTTTTATCCGCGCCTCCGTTTTTCTCACCATCGGCAATTAACATCTTGAATGACAAACATCGTTCCGCTCATTGTCGCGATTCGTTAATTGATTAACTTTACCATCAAGGAGGACAATAAAAACGGATTTGATGTTCTACTTTTTCGTATGGTTACTTACGCATTAAAGTTGGCAAATGTTTATGTATAATTTAAAAAGAAGACACAAACTACTTAAAATAAAAAGTTGGGTAAGTTTTCTTAATCGTAGAAGTAACAGCTTTACTCCTTGTTTTGAGTAAAAAGGTTTTATTAAAACTTCTATTAATGAAGTTAAGTTTTATCAAAATGCTACTTGATTTCTATCTTACCTCGTTTTACTGATATTTTTTATATTAAATCAAACTTGACAATTTTCAAATTGTTAAAAAAATATGATGTTGAAATTGCAATCAAATGTAATTAATTTTGAAAAACCTGTTTTTAAATGTATTTGTTTAATTTAAAATAATGATTTGAAAATATGGGCGAAGAATAACGTGGTGTAACAATGTTAAGACTGTGTACTGAACTGCCTCATTGTACAAGAGGTGTATTGAAAAGTTTAAAATTGAACTTTTAATAGTGTCTATGCATTCAACGTTCTACACCGACGATAATAGATATTATCGCTGTATTACTTATTTGTATAAAGATTTTCTTAGTTTAACAATATTTTTCTCAACAGATTCGATTTAGACTTATGTGAATGGCCAAAAAAGTTTCAATAATGTTGGTTATGACTGTTTAATATCCGGCAAATACTCGATGTCGAAGTAACGTCTCGACCGTGCTGTCGATGTTGCGAATTTATTGCGCAGATATGTCTAAAAAACTTACTCGAAGATGCTGATAAAAATCGCGACGATTTATCTCTCTGGGCGTAGCGTGCGTCCAAGATAGCAGCACGTAAGCGCGATTCATTTTTCCCGACGTCGGCGAACGGTTTCAGCGGAACTGGATAAATCAAATTCTTTTCGGACCAAGTCTACTTTCTTCCTCGGCTCTATTGTGCCAAGACGTATAAGGGGAAATGGGCATTTCGGAAAATCGTGTGGGACGTTTACTCGAGATCGGCTTTTGTCCCGTCTCGGTGGATTTCAAATTTTCGTAAAAGTCGACGGAGAAAGGTTACGAGCGGAATTTATATAAGGCTTCATTTTAATGATTTCCATATAAAACTACACCCGCTAATATAACATAAACGTAGAAAATAACGTCACTGCGTTACACTTTTCCCTGGTCCTTTTCTTCGTCGACATTCGAACGTAACACGAAAGTTTATTAACATTCTTAACGTCGATTCGATGTCAGGCAAACGTTGAACAGAAAAAAAATTGCCCGAAATTAGCGTGATTCCAGCATTTATGTTCTATTAAAGCTTCCTCCGCGGCAGCGAAAAAACGGTTGTTCCACTTTCTTTTGATGCACACAATCGATTGGCGCTGGCCGATCGGTTCAATTATCGCGTCGATACGATTTGAGAGGTATTAAAATAGCTGCTGAAACGAAACGAGTCTTTGCATTGAAAGTGGGAGTACGCAAAAATTTGGTCATTGCGAGAGCAGGCCGCGGGCGGAAAGAGTTGGTCTTCGCGCGCAAAAAGAGATGAAAAATGACGGGTGAAGGCTGGGGGAGGGGGTCTAAACGAAAAAGGGCCGAGGAAGGTTGGGGTCAATGACGTACCTCGATATAAAGGAGGTCGGCGACGCCATGAGAGGTCGCTGCAGGCGAGGGACGAAACGAGGTTATGGGTGCTGGGTACGTCGCGGAAAACCATGCTATATGGAATTACAAAGCGGCGTGGCTCTGATCAGTGCGTGAGACCACATCGGTGTTTTCGCGCGCCGACGTTTCAACCTCTGGGCCGACAAATTATCCTCGCCAAATACGTTTTATTAAGTACTCGCGTGTGGCTTTTGTAGGTTGCGTTCGGCTTTCGCGATGATAATGATTAGAACGGATCGCTTGACCGAGTGAAAACGAAATTCAATTTAACCTTGGAATGCCGGCTCCTACGCAAAGCGATATTGTTGCCACCACTACCGTGCCACGGTGGAAAGGAACGGCATTGTGCACGGACCTCGGTAGAGGATCTATTCGGAAAATACGCATGATAAAAGTGAAAATGATGTACGAGTTCTGTCCGCCGGTTTGTTGACTTGATTTCACGTTCGGAAGAATCACTTTGGGATGGTAAAAATTTCATTTTATGGCGACAAAGTGAAAGACAAAGTGTACTTTACGGCTCGAGCATAATTCAAACGGAAATGAGCTTTCCGTCAGAAAGGCGAAACATTGTGTTTGCTGAAAAGTGAAACTTTTTTAGCGTGCATACAAAGAGATGTTTTTTATAAATTCGATCGACTTGTGCGTTCCCGCCATAAAGTTACTTTACGCTATTTGAGAAAAACACAGTGAAAACTGGGCAATTTCTGAATAAGAAACTAGACAATATTTTAATTTGGGTAGTAACGGAATCAATTTAAAATTCAAAAAGAAGAAATCGTGATTCCATAACAAAAGTAACTTTTTAAGCGACAATAAAGTAAATCAGAAAATTGAAATGAAGTTGCACGAAGCAGTGTATTTGGTAAATTAGTGCGAATGGTTTCGTCAGCCCACCCCCAATTGGGCACACACGACCGAAATTACGCAACACCGTAACGAAGCGTGCATCAGCCGTACGCCCAATCTGCGAGTTAACATTCCTTCTCTTTAATTTATCCGACGCGTTTTGTAAATCCGTCGAAACATGCTGCAGCACTCGTCAGCATCAAAGAAAGTTGCTCTCAACGTTGGAGGCGTTATGGATGCTTTTAAAAGGCCAACTAAATCATCGGACGAAATTGATTCTAACGAGTGGCCCGGACGATCGAAAAGCGAGGCCGGGTTTAATTGCGCGAGGCGTGATTAAAAAGCGCGCCCAAACTCGAATATTGATGCCCGCGCTCGGCATAAATCAGGCCGAAAGGCAAATAAGAAACGCGATTACGCGGCGGTGGCCACGGCAACTTTCTTCTCGCAAATGCCCCGGTATCGGAAGACAGGAAATATTTAGGGGAGGGAGCCATTTTTTATTGCGTTACGTTTGTCTCGGCCAGTGTGTGCGTTAACGGGGCCCGCTTATTCCGGAGATCGGGATCGAGATTTCCCTGTTTGGACGAGCTAATGGACAGGCTCTCGCTCGGCGTGCCGTAATATTTTAATCCCGCTCGAATGCAGCGACATGCGCAACGGTAGGAAGAGCGGCCGGCTGACGCGCACGAGTTAAGGCCGTCGGCCGCGGGCCGATTGTTCGTTCGTCAAATATTTCCTTCCCAGCCGAGGCCAAACACTTTCTTTCGGCGCGTTTTGTTAAGAAAGTTTCATTAAGTTGACATTTGAAATTGAGCCGCGGCGCAGTCCAATGGGATAAAGTGAAACGAACACGACCGGCGTTTCCTTTCGTCGAATTGGGCAATTACGCACCGATGGGATTTCTAAGTGCATGATGCTAGTTTGTTCATCTACAAACGATTGGCGACAATCAGAATGTCTACAAATCATTGACAACACAGTTGCGATTATTTTGATTCAAAGGCAACACTTTGTTGGAACGCTCATATTTGCCACTGCTGAGCTTTAATGTAGAAGTTTTTTTTTTTCGAAATTACAAAAGTAGTAAATTTTCAATTATAAATCCTGCTAGCATTGCTTTGGTTGGGTGATGTAAAACTTACCAAACGCCAGACTAGGTGCTAAATCTAAATTTATCTAAATTTAATATCTCTGTGGGAAATTGTTCCAGACAAAAATTACTGTTGTTATTATATAAAAAAAGTTTTCTCTGGTTGAAATATTTGTGTATAAAAAAAGTTATGTAAAAAACATATCACTGACTGTAATTAAGTAGTAAAAAACGTTCTCGACAAAAAATTTTTTCTTTTCTGAGTAATACGGTATATACTGAACGTTATACAAATGAACATCTAGATGCAAACATCAAATAATGACACTTAAATAAGTGTCACGGATTCACCGTAAGGTTTACTTAACAATGTAACATATTAAGGGAATATGTGTCGAGTGTATTTCGTTAGAAGCAGAACTTACCTCTCGAGCCTGGTCTTCAATGCTTCGTAAAACAGCCAAGTTCCTAATAGTTGCACGGCGCGATTCAAACGAGGATTCTAATCGAGTTGCGGCGTTTCCGACTTCTCTCATGAGTCTCCGTGCTCGTTTCAGCGACAATCTGTGGAAAAACAGATTTTACAGATTATGACGACTAAGTAGCGAAAGCAAAACAATGCCGTTAGTTAGTATTTGATTATCAAGTTAATTTACTAACATTACATTTTCAAAACTTATCTTTTCAATCAAATTTTTGTTTGAAAAATGGCATTCCTTGAAACGATCATTATCGTAATGATTTATCATGTTATCATATTACTATGTTCATGAACATTTTAAAAATTGAAAAACTTGAATATGAGTAAAAAAACGAAGTACGAAAATCTCGTATTTCCACTGAAAAATTGGATGTAAACTGTTTAAAATTTGAAGCTTAACTTATTATGACGATGTAAAGGCAATAGTTTCAATTAATCATTTAAACTTGTTTTTATAATACTAACAACTTCAGTATTTTGGGAGGTAATCAGGTATTAATTTAATATTATTTTAAATTATTCAGTTAACTGATGATTTTGATTTATAAAAACTTTTTTCTCAAAGTATCTTTCATGTATAGATTGCAAGTGGCTAAAAATTGTTCATATTTGAAAGAATTATTTTCAAATCAAATTGATAAATTTGGAATCGGATTGGCGTTGAGATGAAAAGACGCCGTTTCGAAAGCAAGATGAATTGTCAAAATTGTAGATATATCCGCTAAAATAGAACGTATATAAGAGCGCACTGTTTAACGAGCGAATGAAATGCAAATTACAACGCGTTTATCGTAATAACAAACGAATAAGCAACCTGTGGCTGTGGCTCGTTTCGTCAGAATAAATAAGAGGGGAAATTTGATTCTGAAAAGGCGGCTAATGACCAGGCCTGTTTAAAAGGCTGGCATGCTCATTTTTTCGCATTTATTTTTCATGTCGTTTTCGTGGCTGAATGTATTCCAATTTCCCTTCGTACCTGACATACTCGATGTGCAAGAGCGAGGACGCGCGTTCCTCCAGGGTAGTCATCGCTTCCTCGGCATCTCTGGCCGTTTTCTTCAACGTGGGATCCGTCAGCAGTCGGCCGAGGGGCGTTAAAGTTCCGGAGAGGCTGGAACACTCTCGCAGCTCTGACATTTCGAGGGCTAGCCTACGCCCGGCAGCCTGCCATTCTATCATCAGGCTATCGTATTCCTGAAATTAACGCCACGTTTCCAAATTTACAGTCTCGCTTCGTTTATTTTGCCCAAATAAACACGGGCTTTATCTCTTTTAACGCACGCAGCCCGATGAATAGTGTATTTAAGAAAGGATATAATTTCGCCCGAGCAACGAGGAGAGATTTGTGAATCGACGGCAAAAAGTCGGCCCGAATTTATGTTACTTTTTCCCACCGGACCCGTTCTTTATGTGATTTTTATGCCATCGCTCGTGGGACCTTTTCCACCGCCGCTGATCTGCCGCTAGTTAACGCGTTGATTGATTTAAGCACTTCTATAATCAAATAAATTTGTCATATGTAAATGCGCCATTTTTATGGCGCCACCCTTCGTCAGTAGCGTGATCGTCGCGTCCGCTCCGGACCATTTCTTCTTATTCAACGGATAATAATCAGTCTTAATGATCGCGTTTTTAGCAACATCGACGTTTATCTGGTAGTTACGAAAATTCCAGATTACAGACATAGCTTTCCTTTTTTTTTCGTTTCAATAATTATCGAATAATTAGAACTTTGAAATTCTTGGTTGGAAAAAAAGTTGTTTCGTGCAATGCTACTAAGATTTAACCAACAATTTCTGTCATTTGTCGCAGCAAGTATTACGTTCGCATCTAAAGGTTGATTTTTATTTGCACAACAATAATCTAAGTATTTTTTCTTCTACGACTCCTCTCGAATAATCGTCGTAAAATTAAGTTATTTATTTGTATGTTTTTTTTTTTTTTTTTTTTTTTTTTTCAAGTCTCGAAACGGGACCACCAAGAGCATGAAATTACAGCTGTCTTTTATACACATCCCCGACCCCACGAGCCCTCCCCACCCCCCTTTTTCCGCCTTCTGCTTGAAAAAAAAAAAAAAAAAACACATGACTATTGACGTGTTGACATAGCATCTGTAGCATTCATACTTTATAGTCAGTCACTAGTTAATAGCCGTTATAGCTGCAATATGTAATTTTGATAGAGTCGAA
>JABFOV010000892.1:0-30345 GCA_022817685.1 Aradophagus sp. ZL-2020
TCGTAGAATGTGAGAGATTAGACTCACTAGTTGTAGTAGCTGTAAACAACAGTTGCAAGAGGTGGCGGTGTTAGAAGCAAGAAAAAAGAGTAAAGAGTCAAAGATGGAACTGCAATGTCAATGGAGAGCGGTGTTGCGTAACGGGCGAGAGAGAATGGTGTAGATTGGCTAAGGTTGAAAGTAGGGAATTTGATGGGGGGGGGGGGGGGGGGGTAGGAGGGGGGGGGGGGGGGGGGCAAGAACTGACGACGGAAGAATTGCTGGATCGACTTGAGTGACGGCTCGAGAGACGTGCAATTTGTTCGTTGGAAAAGAGATATTTGGCTGGTTTGATGAGCAACCCTTCGCCAAAGTGCTTCTGAGAGGCACTTTGTACTTCACACCTTTCCAAATATCAAATAAACCTCAAATCGTGGCGACCGTCCTCTCGTCTTTTACTTTCTTTCACCGCCTTTGCTTTTCTCAATTGCTTCAATTAGGACTGCCTTTCTTTGGAGCCTCTTCCTCGGAAATCGCATTACGTTCGGCTCGTCAACGTTGCTGCCAATGTTATTGTTTTCAGATGATACTTTTTTGGCCAGGTGGACGACTGAATTGCTTTTGGTTTAAAAAGAGTGTCGGAAGAAAAAACGTGTTCATGAAGATGTGATACGACAACACAGAGAAGAATTTATTATATCGATCAAATCAAAGTGACTGTATACATTTTTTATTGGCGCACTGCAAAAAAAATTGTTTTCCTTTAGAAATAACACTTAGTTATCGTAACACACAGTGTAACCGGAAAAATTAGCGTAATGAATATTCTGCACAAAATCAAGGACAAAATCAAGGAAGTTGTTCGATGAAGATAATATTCTTGTTATTTTGATATTCAACTTTCTAAAATTCAGTGTCATTTCCTCTCCCTCCGTTTCTCTATCTCTTTACTGTAACCTCAAGGTACAACTTTCAAAATGTACGCGCAGCAAAACTTTTCAAAGCATAGCGAAAATCGATTGAAGTATATCGATGTATCGATGTGTCCCGATGTCGATACCTATCGATGTTGAGATTTACATTCAAGTTAAGCATTGCTAATATGAAATCGCAGTTGTCTTTAGATTCACAGAAGTACGATGAGAGAATAATGGTGAGGAGTAGAAGAGTACGGGCGGGGGGGGGGGGGTGATAGACGAAAGAAAAAGTATTCGAATAGGTGATTTGGCGCGCGCCCGAATTGTCGTGTTCTGTAAGCTCGTAAAAGGCTGCTGAGGGGAGGGGGAGGGGGAGGGCAAGTGAGAAGGAACGAGCGAAACGATCAGAGCCGGTTGCGCGAGAAAACAAACGTTCGTCCGGCTGAATCGCCAGGACGAACAGGTGCCAGTCTAGACTCTTTTATCGGATGCAGCGCGAGAGAAAGGAGTACCGCTCCTTGGACCAGTGAGAAAAACAGAGGAGGAGCGAATGAGAACCAGTTTCATTATTCTGCGAGCGTCTGCTGTTCTAGGATAAAGGAATAAAGAATAAAGGACGAGGGATGAAGGATGAAAAAAAAGAAAGGAAAAAAGAAAATGAACGGGAGAAGAAAAAAGCGGCCAAGCAGAAACGTCGGAATCGCGAGCGCACTCCTTCCCTCGTCTTGCTTCGATTCCCGAAAACGCTGGTCCCGAAACCGGTGACGTCACGCACATGACGCACCCATTCACATTACACATACATAACATTTTCGTGAATAATCGGCTCAGTCTTGGAATTCAATTTGAGTGATCGATTTTGTCATTCAGAAACGATCCTTATGTTTCGATAGTAATAGTTTTTAAATTTCACACAAATTATAGATAAATTACCATCTGGATAGTAGAATCAGATTGCTGTTGTCGAGATGTTTGATTTCAATAAGTAGATAGTGAAATCAAATATCTAGATAATATTATTCGTAATTTGGACGGTGGATAGTGATGCGTTTATCATTTTTTATTCAAATATTTTAAAGAACTGTTAAGATAGTTGAGTATCTGCAGATATTACAATCTACTATCTGGGACATTCAAAACAAATATTTATATATATTTCTTTTAAGTATCTAATTTTTTTAGTATATTAAAAAAAATGTGAGAGTAGTAAACAGCAATTGCTGTTATGCTAACAGTCTGACAGTAAAATCTAGATTGGTACGTTAACAGTTTAGACTGTATTTTTTTAAATTAGTTTTCAACTTTAAAGTTTAATTTAAATTTAAATTTAATTTAAATTTAAAATCAAATTTGTGCACGCATTTCTACAGTTATGCAAATTAGTTCATTTCTATTTGAAAAACCGTTTGAAGTAAATGTAGAGACAAACAGGTTATTTTGAAGATTTATTATTATTTATTTCGTGTGACTAATTTTTAACATAGCAAACTCTTTAAACAACAACACTTCTGTATGGGACTTCTGTTTTAAAAACTGCTGCAGTGCTATTTTAAAATGAATGCACATAATGCATATATTTTTCACTTTACGTTTTATTGAAGAATCTTTAGAAAATTTGCTATTTCAACATCACAATAAATCTTTGGTGAATTCGTTTCTTTGGTTGTCTTATCGCGCAGTGATCCGCAGTATCTAAGTTTCCGTAGATGCTCCTAGACCTTCGACCGTAATAAAATTAGTGCCTACCCTTAGACCTTTTTTTGTTTAGTCTCTTGTTCGATGATTATCCATTTCATTTACAAATGTAGTAAATATTAATTTTAGGGTGAAAATAATAATAGTGGTAATACAAATAGTAGTGCACATAATAGAACAATAAAATATTATTGTGAGGTATTTTCCAAAGTTGAATAAAGTGATTTTAAAAGACAAGAATTCAAAGAAATATAGTAGTACAATCATTGACAAAATATTCTTTGAAAGAGTAAAAAATTAGAAACAATCGAAAGAAAAATTCTGCTGAAATAATAATTTTTTTATCCCATTTAATTTATTTGAATTGAAATTGATTTCAGAGAATCGCTAAGTAATTACTATCGCAGTGTCTTTAAACTTACAAGCTTCTCAATCTTTTTAATTTTATTTCACATGTGAATAAAGTTTCAAAATATTTTTCCTGTTCCGTATTGATGAATCGTCAAAATAGTTGGCGACACCTGCCAAACTAATATACAAAATATTTTTACGATAACGATAAGTTACGTGTCAGGTATTATTCTCTACTTTTTGTGGAGTATACAAAATCGTATCTCAATGTTCTGAAATATTCGATTAAAAATGCAATTGAATTTTCAAATACAGCCAATTATTAGTCGTAATCAAATAACGGAAACATTGAATAATAATAAAAGTAATCTTAATTTTGTAACAAAATTTCACATTCCTTACACATATTATTTTATACTAATATTAAGATTTATTTAAATAACCGAAAACAGGAATGATAAGAGTTTGACATTGTTGCGTAATTTAAGCATCAATCTTGCAAAGTATAATACGTTATCCTCGTCGTTAGCGTTGTTGTAAACTTTCGCATGGAATTATTGGCATATTCGTAACTTCACCTGACTTTCGCTTATTAGTTCAATATTAAACGAAGTGTCCTTATTTTCCTATTACCACACAAAAAGCAATAATCGATTTGCAAGAATATCTTCAGCGTTTATTAATTCCGCCAAGATCTATAATTCTCTTAAACGAGTTATAATTGAAAGTTTCATTATGACATTTTTTTTAAATAACGCAAATAACAGATAAATTAATTATTTAACATTTTAAATAGATGCTAAAATTCAGTGCCGTATTCCGTTAGTCAAAGATTAAGATTTCTCAGAACAATTTTTGTCTATACTTTCATTTGAATTTTTGTGAAATTTCTTTTTTGAGGTTGTTATTCACAAAGTAATAATAATGACATAATTCGGTATCGTCGACGACGTTTAATCGTATCATCGTATCATCGTATTCGCTTATCGAATATAAAATGTTATGTCGTGGAAGTTAATTTACATTCAACACGTCAAAGTTTGCGTTTGACTTGAAAAAAAAATTACATTATACTTAGTGCGATATTGTATAAAGAGCGGATTTTTCCCTTGCGTATAATGTTACGTAAAACATAATGTAATTTTACAAGCTTTGAGTACGATTCAGAAATTCGCTCACGGGCACGCTGTTAATGTATTCTAAGTGTCGTAGTCAACATATGGAAACAAATTCTGGTTCTATGCTAAACGAAGTCCAAATTATATTTAATATTGGTACTGCAAATTTGACCTCTTTGGCACATAAACTGCTAATTCATAGGCGAATATTGTATTACTTCGTTTATCAACTATTTGTGATATGTTGACTATTCAATCGTTTCGCAATATTAAACTTTGGTGATGGGAAAAAAGTTTTTGTGAAAATGAAGTCAGAATCAAATTATAGATAATAGAAAGAATATAAATTGATTTTTTTCGCAATGCTTGTGGGACACCGCGTATTTGCAAAATGTCTTCTTATATGTGATATTTCAAGCGCAAGAAGATAATTTACTCTGTTGCGATGATTGAGTGAATTCTAAAATTCCTTCAAAATAATTCAAATTATTAACTTAAATTCGACAGCTTAAACTTTTAAAACTTGTAACATTATTTTACAGTGAATTGAAAATTTTTACCCAAGATGTAAATGTCGTTATAATATACAATTAGTTCATTTATTTTTTGATCGCATACATTTATAAATAACAAAATTTTTTTACTATAATACGATAATTTTTATTTTCGACTAGAAGGAAGAAATTTCTTATTAACTGAATTACCTGTAACGTTGCACCTAGAGTTACTTCTTTTTCAAAAGTAGTTTTGATAAATTAACATGGCGCTGTGTCGTGGCACAATATGAATCATAAATGTTGATATCTGAAAGCTAAAGAAAAGGAAGAGAAAAATTGAAGTACAACTCATTCTCATAGTGTTATTGTAGATAAATTAATCTCACACTGATATTAAATTTCTGAAGCGTAAAATTAATGTTGGCGTTAAAACAATTTGACTGGAAACGTGCAAATGCGTTTGATTTGCTATTTGGCAATACAAGTCAAATACCAAGTGTCACACAAGTCAAACGCCAATGCAGCAAAAAATGTAAATAAATTGAAAATAATTATAAATTCACCGTCGATGAGGAATACAGTATACAAGACATAATTTTCTTTTAACTTTAAAAAGTATATAATAAATTATACTTGAATAAAAATAAAAATAATTGAATAACTGAATGGTAAACTTGTAAAATTTAAATGGTAATTTAAGTATGTTCCTATTTGTAATTATAAACTAACGTCAAGTGGTAAGATTTTATTACTTAAATTAGAAAACAATCCCATTTCATTACGATTCATATTTAAATAATTATGTGTAGTATTCAGTCTTTTTAGTGTTCATTACTTGAATTAAAGAAACAAAAAAAAAAAAAACAAACACTTTAAAAATTCAGTTTGCAATTAGCTGCAAGCTACACGAATGGATAATAGCAGGTACCTTAAACACATCTCATTTGCCTGCAAATTCGACAGCTTGATTGGCTCTTCACTTGTTAAACATGGGCGCGTTATCAAATCCCTATTTACACCGTGTTCCAATTTCAAAAGAAAGGGGGAGCAAGGCGCGATTCGTAATTAGGATTTAGTATTAATTAGGCCATTATTTTACGCGGACAAGATCTCGATCTTTCGGCGCATCCTGTCGCGCCTCGTTGCGTGGCAGGCTTCCCATATTACATTTCTTTTCATTAATAAAAAATATTATTAAACATCATGTCGCATTAATAAAACATTAAATCCCGCGTTGCGCCAGGATTCACTGTTTATGAATTAAACAAATACATATTACTTGAAACATATTAATAACAACGGTAATGATAATTCACACTCAAAAGTGTATCCTTTTCCTACTTTTTTAACTTTTACGCAACGCAATGCCCCTTTTCAGAAGACCGCTACGATTTTGTCGCGCAGAAAAAATTCTTTAAAAGAACATTGAAAAGGAAGTCCTTCTTCCGCAATGTAATAATCCATTTCGAATCGAAAAGAAAATTTTCTGAATGCATTTTATTTTCATAATCAAATCGTTCAAATGGCATACTAAATATTATTTAACATGACGTTGATTAACCCGATTAAATGGCACTTGCTGAATCTAATAGCAGAAACGTTTATTATCAAAGGTGTTTTATATACATTTAATTCGACTTTTATTAGTTGTAAAAAATTGAAAGGTACAAATGTTAACGATCGCGTTTTCAGTGTAATTTGGTACGGAGCTAATGATGTGTTTTTATTCAATTTTGTCTCATTTTTGGATCCTCTCGCTAGTGTAATAAAACTGTTCTGTGACGTTGGTTCAACGTTGATTTACGATCTGAACTCCACGTTTATAAAACGAATGAATGTCCACGTTGCTTGTCACTTTCGAAATGAAAAAAGTCGATCGCCGCTAGCTGACGTCGATTGAACGTTGGATTCACGTCGGTGGGCGACGTCGATAGCAGGTTTGCAAATCGACCTTGTTTTACAACCACGAGGTTGGTTCGCTCTAATGTCGGCGATTTCCCTCGCAGTGTTTGCAAATTCAACTTTAACCGATCGCTCAGAAACGCGCCGGCAGGCTATCCGCTCGGTCGGCCGTTCTTGCGCTTTTTGTGCGCGCGTTTTATCGGCTTTATCAATCGTTTGTGGCGGCTTGCGAAAGTGATCCCGCCAGCCGCGAAAACTAGCTCGAAAGTAATCTAACGCGCAGGTTACCAATTTACAGTCGTCCGTGGCGAGCAGTCACGTTGGCTCGCTCGACGAGATTTTGCACGTAATAACTCGTTCGGGTAATTATTTCAAGCCAGATCGGAATGCGATTAATACGCGATATAGTTATTCACCTGTCACTTTTCGGCCGTAGAAACGCCTCTCCGCGCGACAACGTCTGAAAAATTTCAATTGCCAAGCAACGATTAAGCGTAACGCGTTTACGCGAAGAAATGTGAAAGTTTCGCGCTCTCGGCATCTCTCTCGTGTTTCTTAATTCCGCCGCAATATCGGCGTCAAGCGTTAAAACCGATACCGCGAATTTAATCCATTAATGCCCCGCGATTTTTCTCGCGGTGGCCTTCGACGTTCCGGGGCCCGAGCGCAAGCTACTTCGCAGCATATTCGAAGCGCGACGCGTTTTCCGAATCATGAATAAGGAGTGGAATAATGCAGAATTTTTAGATAGATTTACTAACAGGTAAAATAAAAAGTTGCTGAAATAACACTTTTCGGAGTGCTAGATACACCCGCTAACCTGATTGGTGAATCGTGACAGTTCGTAAAACGTTACGACACTCGTACAAGTTTTACCTTAACACGATTTAGTGTTATTTCAGAAAAATTGTTTAATTTCTTGTTAAAAGCAAAATACAAATTTAAATCATCGAATTTTATATGTTTAGAGTTATTTCGTGAGTGTATTTACGATCGTGAATTTTGTTATTGGTGAACTGAAATCGTCTACGCTTTGGAAACTGGAAAAGTTGAAAGCTCAACTAACGATATTTTTTCTACCGTTGAAAGGCCACGGTAACTGTTGAGCGTACCGAGCGAAGTAACATATTAACCCGTTGGTATGAAAAATGTGCAACGAACGTGACTAGCGGCGTATTGCGTACCGTTGGAAAATCGAAGTTCATAAAACATGGTTTGATTGAACACATGTTTCACGGGCTCGATCGGCTGATTTACGTGCGATAGTCTTTCACGTGACGGCGGAGATTTCGTATCCCAAGGCCCTGTCAAACTGCGGTTCGAACCAAACGTTCACAAAATGCTCGCATGTTTGGCATCGTCGGTGAAAACAATAGTTAAATCAGCGTAAACGCCGCTTAACAATAGAGCATCCAAATTTAAGGACGTTCCGATAATGATTAGCGTGTTCCAATACATAAATCATTCCCAAATTACCAGTTGCCGGAATAATGGTAGATGGACAAACAGAGAAAAATTGGAATGCAAATGTTACTAAGTATGTTCTATAAATGGAATATGCATGTGCAAGAAGTTTGCAACGTACATTTGCAACGAGTTTTAAATTCCATAAATTTTTAATCAAAAACAATGTACTTCTAACGAAGAAAGTGAACGAAACAATGAACTATTTTATTTTATAACGCGCTGATCTAAATTCAAGTTCTAATTTTGATTGTTGATCGACGAAATAATAATTTATTTAAAATTCGTTGTAAATAAACTTTGATGTTTCAGTTGTAACTATCAATTAATTAGTTTTATCTAAACAAATTATAAGACACTTTTGATTTTTCAAACAAATCATGCAATGCGTTGTAAATATATTTAAATCATTTTACTTTAACAAAACAATAAACGAAAATTTGTTTCCAACGCTACACGCAGAAGAATTAACAGTACGTTTTCCTATAAATTTAGGAAAGTGAACTTATAAGTGACAATCCTAAATTTGTCCAATCAATTTATGGAAAAAATTGCCAAGTAGACTTGTTCTAATGTTTATCCAAGTTTTTCCCCGAAAAAGCACGAATATTAGAAACTACATAATATCTTGCCATAAATTTGTCGGAAATACTCAAGATGGTCGCAAGTTCGCTTCTCAAAATATATAGGAAAATCAATTGAAAAATTGTTCCGCGTGTAAAAAGAGCGTTTTCAGATAAAGTCCCATTTGTTGCGAATATTTGTCGAGAAAGTTTTATGAAAATTACCTTCATAGAGCAGCCAAGGGTGGCGAAGTAGCCGAATCTATGACAGATGTCTCCGAGCGTTTCGACGCACTCGCGACTGCAGTTCTCGGAATTTCACTGTAACGAAATCGTGATGGACACGTCCGATGCGGGCCGGCATTATTTGGATAAAGCTTTGCGACAAAAGTATCGCACGCCGTGCGACCGAATCGTCGTTCGCTCCGCCGAACGGGATGCATTTCAATGTCCGTTCTTTCCTCTTTCTTTTATATCCCTTCGTTCCCTTTCGTTTTTCTTCTCGCCTTTTTCGATCGCTTATTATCATACATTTTATTTTCTATAATATCAAACGACATATTTGTACAATTTCTCGGCCAGCTAATTTGTATCAGCAGCTGAAGTGCTAATTAACGAAACGTCGAGATGCGAGTGCATTGATACGAGAATACTTGCGTGGTTAAAGAGCGGAAAAAAGGGTCATTATGGGACGAATTAGGTTCTACGGTGCCGATGAAAATAATGTCGCGCCGAAACAAGAGCCATATTAACGACCACGGATAGTTGGCTTTCGGCCTGTTTCAACCCACGCGAAATCATCTGTAACGTTATTTGTATTTCGCGGTAAACTTGAAAATAAATTATTTCACTCCTTCATGAGACGGTCGATTCTGTCACCATTTTTGGGAAATGATAATTATCAATCAATGCGCGAAATGGCGTAAATAATATTTGAATTGAAATTTAGGTGAGGTAATTTTACAAGTTATATAAATTCAAATTTATTCCAAAGGTAAATGTTTATAAACAATTCTTGATCGCATCATACGTAAAATTGTATTAAATAAAAAAGTGTTATGTATTAAAAAGATTACAAAAAAATCTGTTTCATAAAAAATTCCGTATGACGAAGAAAAAAGAAATGAAATTGATATCGTCTTTTGATTTTGATTTTAACACCTTTTTCCGAATAGTTTTGGTTTACTTTTTATACGATTTAAGCACCTGTACAGTGTATTACATTATAATACTTTGATTAGTTCCGGCGACTTAATATTTGTAGTTTACCACTTTCGAATCGAGTTAAAAGTCGAATAACCATTGAGAGAATTCACGAAATTTTGCATCGTCGTAAACAGTCCCCCCGAGAGGATCTGTCTCATTCAGTAGGGCGTTGAATAACTTTAGGAATAGTCTTGAGTAGGAGTTCCTTCAAACGTGGCGCCACATAAATTATTTTGAAAATAGGATTGACGCGAGTATTTAGTATAGCGGGCCAGGTATGTTGGTCGGAAAGCAATGGAGTAGCCATATTACCTTTGTGTCACGAAACTGGGAGGTCAGCCATACACCCCGGTAAAAAATGTACATTTATTTCTGACTTCGAAATTGGCCGTTCTTAAGAGAATTTTATTTTAACGAATTTTCATCTTCTTCTTTCAACATTTCAATTAAGCCATTTCAACGTTTCAATCGAGCAAGGAAATTGTACTGATTCAATAGAACAATTGATAGAACAAGATCAAAGTTTAATTACATTAGACTTTTTCTCTTAAAAATATGACCTTGTTGATCATTAAATGAGTAAATTCTGTTATGTGTCACGTTTGAAGCACGCGAACTAATTTTTTTTTATTTCTTCCCTAGACAATGGTTTTATTTGAGTTTCTTTGTTTTGCAGAGGATCAAGGCCAGTCGTTCAAAAATGAACCTGTGAAGATGAATAATTTACGGCGCAATAGGTAAAAGGGAACATAAATGTCAACACAAAATGATCTGAACTTGGATTGGACCAAATCAGCTATAAGGTAAGATTGTTTAAATGTATTGCACTTTGTTAACACTGAGAAAATTATGTCAAAATAGCTTCTACAATTAAAGAGTTGATGAGGTACTTTAATATTACACGCAGAACAATTTTTCAATTGATTTTCCTGTAAATTTAGGAAAGCGAAGTTATGAGTGACCATCTTGAGTATTTCCGATAAATTTGTAGCAAGATATTATGTAGTTTCTAATATTCGTGCTTTAATTTGGGGAAAAACTTGTATAAACATTAGAACAAGTCATAGAAACTTGGCAATTTTTCCCATAAAGTGATTGTCACTTTTAAATTCACTTTCCTAAATTTATAGGAAAACGTACGTAAGGAAAATGTTTATAGGAAAATGTACGTAGGGAAACGTAAATATATTTCTTTCCATCTACGTCATTGTCAATCTTTAACAACGTTCACAATTTTAAAGTTTAACTTTTTGAAAAAACAAAAGACTCAGTGTTTCAAAGTTACGCAAAAAATACAATTGCTTTTACCAAAATGACCCGTAAAATTTATCTAAATTAATAATTATATCGTACCATCATGGCGAACTGACGCTTTGATAACGCAATCGTTTATGAAACATTTGGTCATTTCAACATCGTTCGCCAGTTTCTCAGCGAAACAAAGAAGCTCCGAAATTTTACGATTCACTTTGTTCGTGTTTTACATCCATTGACGCGTACCGTCCGGATGTTCGAAAGTTATACATTGTATACCTGAAATCCAATGCCTCATATCACCAGGCAAAACTGAGGCGAAGAATTTCGAATTCTCCGCCAAAGAACGGGAAAAGTATCAACTAATAAGATCTCTTTCTTCTTTTTTTTTCTCGACATTTTATTATTGTAATATTTGGAAACATCAAAGTATGAATGCGAAAGAAAACTGTTGCGATATATAACGTGACCTTGAAAACGAGAAACTTTTTCAAAGAGAAGAAAAAAGGAACTAAAAAAAGACCTATTTATCTTCGACCTTGAAAAATGTTCAAAGGGGATTTTCAATTTTCGAAAATGAAAACTAAGTTGAAAGAGTATTATCATTCACGACGATTTAACGTAGACAATAGGAGTGCGGCTTAGAACAAACCCAAGATAATAAATTTAAAGACTGTTCTATTTTTTTTTTTTTTTTTTTTCACGAAAATTCACACAATTTTGATCGAAAGGAAATGTATTGAAAGGCTCAGAGAAATTCCGTAAAATGCAGGAAAGTGGGTTAGGAAAGTCAAGTAATGTTCAAGTTACATAACGAAATTGATTTCGTTTGACTTTAGGGAAATCTAGATTGCTCTTCCTTCATTATCGACGTATTTAGTATTATCGAAATGATGGCTAATAAGACGTTCGATTTTGTATTCATTTATCTTGTGCTGGAAGCAACATAAAGCAAGATAATTTATTTAAACGAGTCTTCAAAATGTGCATTTATCATACAACGTTGCGGTAACGTTTACGGTAACGAAATTTTAGTGCTGATACATGCGAGCGAAATTAGCTGAAATTGTGTTATTAATCTTCTATAAACGAGAAGGTGGTTGCACAATGCTGTTAAAGAAACTGTGTGGAAATTCAAAAGGTAGGATTCTTTCCTTTTTCTTTTTTTCTCTTTCACTTCTGCATAATCCGTTGTGAAAAAAAAGTAATTCATTGAAAGAAATTCTAAAGATGTTACGGAAAAATTTAATAAAATTTGCAGTTTTTGTTATTACGTGACCAAATTAAATTTTGTTCTTCACCAGTACTGTTTTAGATCTCTTTTTTTCCGTAAAGTATATTTGAAAGTAATATTGGCGAACATTAATTTTACATAAACTGTTGCAATCAAAATTATTTATAATTATAAATATAAAATAAACATTTTGTATGATTTCGAGAATGAGAGCTAAATAATCGTACCTAAGTTTAAGACAGAAAATGATATATTAGACAGTAGAGGATGGAAGATTTATTTTTCTTTTTTACGTTGAAAATCTTTTATCTGATTTTAAATGCAAAAAAAATTGTTTTAAAGGTTTTCTTATTGTCTAAAATTGTGACAAATGCAGACATTTATTTTGACAGCTAAAAAAATCTGTCTCAAAATATTTGTCAATAATAAAAAATTCTTTTTAAAATGTGTTTAAGTTAATAAATTATATGTTGATTAAAAAAATAGTGTGAAAAATGAAATTAGGGCGTATCGGTTAATAAGCTAATATGCGTCGACATGTAAGACACTTTAAAACGTACATCGTATGAAACGAAGAAGAGTTCTTACTGCCCCCGATAAAGCATATTGTATGGGATACTGATGGTATAAACCAGATGGTTGATTTTGAGACTCAGAGTAACCAGTTTGAAAGCAGTGGGATCGACCGTGGCATTCATCATGAAATTCCTTTTGTCAAGCATTCTGATTCGTTTCCGGAACCGGGGTATATTGCGAAATTCACAAAAACCCTTGCAAGCATCGTACCCATAGAATCGGCCGCCAGGCGAATCTTCTTCCGGTAATTCGATTCTTCTTCGGAATCTGTACTGCTTCATTATCACACGATTTCGGGTCGTGATTTTAAATTCAACTGGAAAAAAAAGTCCCGCGATTCGCGGAAATCGTCCTTTCTCTTCTTACAAAAAAATCTATCTTTAAATGATTTATCAGGTCTTTGTTACTAGATTAGTGCCTTTGATTATAACACGCTCCAAATCCTATAATGTTTCAAAATGAGTATAATTTGCCGACTTTCTCACTTCGAGACAACATTATTCATGACTAGGAAATTTATTTTTATCTTCTTTTTTTACTTTGTTTTGATAATTTAATTATGATTTAATATGATTTGCAAAAATATATATACTAATTACTCGGGGACTTACTCGGGGAAATTCGCGACATAGTTTTTTATTAGAAATTATACGATTCTCGGTAATGGACGACGTTTCGCGCGAGCAATTGCATTTTATAAACGCGTAAAGTTTATCTCGGCGTGATATTGTTTACATCGTGAAATCCGAATATAAACAGAAATATTAGAAACACGTGTAATATTCCATGAACTGATTACGACGCGGCAGTCCAAGGCGAAATTTAATGAATAAGGTATAACTCGGAGGCAGTTAATACCGAAATTAGTCGGCGCCGAAAATTCGTTGAATATATGCATTCTGATGGTAAACAGCCGACGCCACGTGTAATGATTTTCGTTAGAACTTGGTAAAAATGTAGATTTGTGAGGACGGCCGGCATACGCGCAGATAAACGGCTGTGATTAGCCCGCATAGAAATCAATTTATATGGGCGCATTATAAACGGTGGGAATTCTATCGAATCTATCTATTATCCCCCCAATTATATTTTTTCAGAACATTACGCGGGTGTGCAAAATGTCTGACAATGATCTGTTTTCGAATACGTTTTCTTGCTTTCTTATTGTCTCAAAATTAAAATGTTATGAAAATTAATTTAAACATTTTATAACAGATTCCCAACTTTTTTAAAAAACCAATATTGTGTAAAAATTGGATCAACGTTTTCATATCAATTTCATATCAATAAAAAGAAAAAAATGTTGAAAATCAATATTTACGCTTTTTCAGGTAGAATATAATAAGTGAAAACAAATTATTTGGAATATTTTGATTACAATATTACTACAAAAGTCACCGATTAACTCGAATTTTGAAATTCAACGAAACGTATGGAATTATTCAATGACGTTAACCCTCGTCTAATTTTAAATATCAATGATGCCTCCGAATACAAAGACATTCGTATTTTCGTCCGCATTAAATTCAAACTGCCAAAGGTAAGAAATATTGCCGAAAAAATTTAAGGACTTTCGCCCTAACTAACATTCTTAGCTTACTTGCCGACACTTATCTCAAACGGCGGAACGCTATATCGACGCAGTATAATTAATTGGTTTAAAACGGCCGATTAATTCAAAGATCGGGTCAACTCGAACGAATGCGAAATCCGTGGCCGAGTGTCCAAACGGCGCCAATCGCCGGCGACAATTCTTCATTGGTTCGATCGAAGCGTCCGACTTTTTGCATAAACTTTTATTTCCCTCGTTAGCGTGTCTTTTAAATTACACTTGATCCACGTGCGATTAAATTTCAATAAATTAACGGCCAATCAATTTATTCGTCGTGCATTCAAATCGGTTCGCGTCAAGCGGAAACTTTAATATTAAATCGTGAATTTGCCTCACTCGTTGACAAAAGCCGTGAATCTGATATTCTTATTTCGTCTTGGCGCTCTTTTTCCTATTTCCCCCTTCCTTCTGTCATCTTTTTTTAACTTCGCACCACGCTGAGTTTTTTCTTCTTCTTCTTCTTCTTCTTCCAACGAACTGCGACGGAACGGCGGAACAATTATTTTATTTAAGCGAGCTTTCGGTGTATTTGGCCGGGCCGCTCTCGGTCGCTGGTTCCCACCCGCCTCGCAGGTCCCGGGGCCCGAAATCCCGCGCTGGTGTCTTCCATTCATCCCCGCAACCTGACAGTAATCTTTCCTACTTGATATTCGATCTGTTCCACCCGACAAGCTTCTTTCTTCATCGCCGTCCGCGTCTCGTTCTCGAGCCTCTTTTCTCCTCCGCCGTACAGCCAGTCGTGCGGCTATTCACATTTTCGATATGCACCAAATTGGAAACAAAAACCTCGGCCACGTAAACGAGGCTTGACAATTCTGTTACCATGCGCGCTCGGGTCCCGTTCGCTACTTCGTTTATCTCGCCTGGGACCCGAGGATTTTCGTCGGAAAATCTATTATTCTTCACGAAACTTCGGTTACCATGCGGAGCTTGGACTCTTTATGCTTCCGCGCTTCTTTCTTTAGTCCTTTTTTTCTTCTTCTTCATCATTGTTTTATTAATTTTTAAGTGTTGATTTTTCGATTCGAATAGGAATCAGCAGATGGCACAGAGAATCAAGAAATATTTAACACGTTTTTTCTTTTGTGAATAAATGTAAAAAATTATGAGTATAATTTCTTCAAAAGAAAAGAAATGTCGAGCAGATTTGTGTGAGCGAACTTTAGAAGCAAGATTTCCAAGATTAATTTGAAAATGTTGTTAATTTTCTTTTTTCTTTCAACTTCTTTTGAAATTAACCTTTAAAGCACGTGTTTTAACAGAAAACTGTTTGAAATATGTCTTGGATACAAGTTGCATTCTAGAACGTAGAAATTCGTGGCCGAATTTCGGTAAACATTGATGGGGGTTTATGGCGAAAACTGAGAGGTTCTCCGTTTTAGAGATCCCATGTTGACCGAAGTGCGCGAACAAGGTTCCATGTTTGAACTTCCCACGTGGCGAATCAACGGGCGCGCTTTGATTCCGAGCGTACATTTTATCAACTTGGCTCGGCACTTCCGCCAAAAGTGAAGAAAGAGGAGGAAGAAAATGGTATCATCGAAGGCTCAGATAAGATTTCCCCAGTCGCGGTCAGAAGGCGCAAAAACATTATGTAGCAGCGCGGTTATCGCACGACCCCGTGACAAACTCATAAACATGTTATAAAATATGAAAAAACCATTATCGTTGGTTTGCCGTAAGAAAAAAAGAGAGAGAAAAAAAAAATGAAAACTAATAAATGAAATAAAAAATGAATGCCCGTTTTAAGCCAACCGCAAAGACGCTCGGGAGTCGCGTTTGTGAAATATCAATTTCGGCGGGCGCGACGAGGGAGACGAAAGGAAACGAGATAAAGGGCGAGATAGTGCGAGTTATGTAACAGCAACGGGTTTAATTATCTCCGACTGACAGAAACTTATTTCTGGCGGGATTTATAACGCCGACGATCGAGCGGCGCTCGCGTCCCCCGTGGAATGCCCTGCAACGCCGGCTGCTCCAGCGACCCGCCATCAAAAGGTTTCCGATTTAATGAACTCATTTTTGAGCCGGCCGAAGATCGGTCCTCAGGTAGTCGAAGGGTTATTTCTGTCGCGCCGATTATACGCCGAAAGCCGTACCTGCCGATCGTAATTCAATTAACTTCGTATCACATTCTTATAGTTTTCTTACCATTTTCGACGCGATTCTCCGAATGTCATCCTTTTTTCCATTTTTCGTAGTTTTACGCTTTTTATCGGCCGGTGTGTCGACGATCAATGAGTTTGATTCCGGGAATGTGTTTTCGACATTTTCTAATCACGAGTTATATATTTTAATGTGAAAGTAAAACGATGTCGCGATGCAAATTTTTCGGGCATACAAGAAGGTCGCGTATTGGTCAATGGGACATTTTCTTGACACAAGAAAAACATCTGAAACCACGAAATTTCGTGTGTTTATTATCCTTGACTCGTCGAGGTTAAGTTTGAAACGAGGCGAATAACGGCAAAACGTTATCATCCTTGAAAAAAGAATAACACTTTTGTGAATGATAAAAGTTAATCTGGCATTTGGAGATAAATTTATTTTAAGGACCTTAAAATGCAAACATCTGAAAATAGGAAAAGACCCAACATCCTTTTCACTCGTCACTTTTTTTCGAACGTCTTTCTTCCAAACTTCTCCAGAACGACTAATAAACACACACACAATAATCAATTGTAAATTAGATTTCCTTTTCTATTTAAAAATCCAATGTTTTACTCAAAATGTCGTTTTTATTTCCTTCCAAAGAATCCAGTTAGACTTACGAACTCAAATTCCTGGCGAATTGTCTCTAACTATCGGTCCTAAGAAATGTCGAAGTGGAGGGAAAAGCCCTCGCTAAGGTCGCTTTCCACTAGGTAAACCGACCGCCGCTGTTTTTCCGTCAATTCCGTAAAAAAAAGGAAACGTCATAAATCCCACGACGTCGCCGCAACAACAAAACGGAGGTAAAGGTGCTTTCGCGGAAACGGCGATTTCTGACAATCGGCGGGCCCGGGTGAGCTCGTCAAAGTGGAAAATCCTCACGACGAGAGGGAAGGGACGAGCGACTGGAAGAACTGTGAATAAAAAAGTGAGCTTCGAGGGAGGGCGAAGCGCAGTCGCGGTCAGATTTATGTTTCGAACAGGTCGCCCGCGATTTGCCGTGGCTTCGCCAGCGGGGCGCTTTCTTCGCCCGAAAACGAGTCCGGCACCTTTTGAACGCCACCGCGGCGCCGGAAATAGTCGTCTTTGACACTAGCCGAGGAAGGGTCCTTGTTTGTTTTCGGGCCGTTTAACGATTCCCAGAAGCGCTCTCATTATCACCTTATAAATCGGTGAACGCACTGCTCTTTTGTCGCTTAATTGAACACACGCGTCTTGGATATTCGCAATGAGGTATCAAGAGACAATATTCGGTACCTTCACTTTTGTTCGTTGATTCGTCCTTTTTGATCGATCGGCTTGTTCGCTGGGAATCGACGGTCTTTGTTCAACGTTTTCTCTTGCTGATTCATCCAAGTTGAAAAATGACCCGATTTTTTGGGAAAGTGCCAATTTTAATAGGATACCCGGGTGTAACAACTTTTTACCTCCCTGAAGATGGTTGTGTTTACTGTAGGAAGTGTTTTCAAGTGATTAAAAGTATACCGTTGTCATATGAGATGTTTTGTTTTGAAATTTAAGTGCCCGGTGAATGATACAAGAGTTGATTGTGTTTAAAAACAAGTAAACATTAACGAGGAAGGTCTCATCATTGAGTAATAATCGGATATTATATCTTGTACATAGGAGAAGAAGCCACTGAACTGAAAATTGTTGGTAATATAATGCCTGGATGGGTTTCAAGATCTGTTCGTTTTATAATAAATGTTTTTAATTCAACAACGAAAAATTGTTATTAAATCAAAGAATTTTCATTGCTTAAATAAGATCATGTTGTTATTGTTTTGCAGACATACTGTTACAAATTCAACGGTACTTTTACCCATTTCTTCTTGGTCTTTGAAGATACAATGTAGCTCTAGAATAGTCTAGAAACCATTGCTAAGATCTACGGCTATAATTGACAATTTTTCAAATACTTTTCTATGTCGTTAATGATTTTATTCTACTCTTGAATGAAATTTCGTATGTTTACTGAATCGATGTTGAGTTCTATATAATACCACAATAACAAATGTGCAAATTATTTTTAGAATATTCTTAGAACATTTTTAACGCATAAAATATTCTACGAATATTCTGTGAGAATATTTTCTGTTATAAGAGTGATGTATGTTTAACACGTGAAACAAGAAAGGAAACCAAAACTGTAAAATGGAAAAATCCATTAAGCAGATAATGAAATGTTTGAAAAGCATACTCCGAATTCCAAGATATTCGTTTGAAAGACCATTTTCTTCTAATCGCTCACATATAAATTTTGCTCTTTAAACTTCTGCTCGGTAAATTGTTTCCGGTGTAAAAGCAAGTATTTCAATCGCTGGCGAAAATCAGAAAAACAAAAAGCATTTGAAGTGTAATCAGAATTCGTCACGATCCTTCATGATACGTGCATCGGAAAATGGGATTCGAACCAACCCTGGTTGTGATTGTTCCGAAAATTGTGACAACATCATTTCCCAATAACTATACCAGCCGAGTGGTACCTTCCTTTTAAAAGAGCACGTGTTAAGGGGTCACCGCAAGAACTTTCGTGACATTTATAGGACATTGTGCTTTACCTTTTGGGCGTCCTAAAGTCCTATAAATTGCGCGCTTGCGCAGAACCAGCAAGGTTCCATCAAATTCCAGTAGTAATCCATGATCGTTCATAAGTGCATTACCGTACCCTTAAAGTGACATCCCATAAACGTTTGACAATATTTTTATTGCTCGATGCAGTAGCAGCTGCACAATAAGAATTTACGACCGAGATTCTTATGTCGCTTTTGAAAAATCCAAAGCACGAAAAATGTGCCTTCCATCGACCTTGTACTGAATCCAAGCCAATAAAATAATCTGATGTTACATTTGACGAAACCCACTTGATTTCTCCACTTGATTTGCATTATAACAACAATATCGATTAAAATCAGTTGAATAAACGGAGAACCATAATTGAGACGACACAAAATTTTTCAGAATTACCGACCCGCGTGTCTTGTCACCTAATTTAAAGACACAATTCGGATTGTGAGTCGAGCGTAAAATTGCACGAGCGATTAATTTGCCAGAAAATTATATCTTTGCTGTTGAATAAATGCAACGTAACATCCGCTTCCTCGATACGTCGGACGCGAAATTTGTATTGGCCGCGCGGCACGGGAAATTCTTCGGCGAAGATCACGTATCGCGGTGACGTCACTACCGGCGAAACCGAGGCAGACACGAGCTGACCTTGAGATAGTGGTCATCTGCAGCGCGTTTATTCACACATGCCGTTTGACGATTACAGAGAACGAAACGGCGTGGGAGACTGCACAGACAGACAAGGACGCAGCGAGCGCTGATGAATGAAACTCTAGGCGTCTCGCTCCAGCGATACAAAAACTCAATGCTACGCTGCCGTATTGACTTCTTCTTCTCATTTTCTTTATTAACTTCGAGTTAAAAGAGTTTAAGGAGTAGGGTTTTGCAACTTTGATTGTTGCCATTGAAGCGAAGTATAACGAAATTAATTATTTCTCTCGCGCATATCAGTTGGTTAATTTATTTACTGCTTTTGGACAAAAAATTGAACGTACTTTCTTCCGTGTTGTTTATAATAATCGAATAATTAAAACGTGTGAGAGAGATAACTTATCCCTGTAACAGTACACCTTAAAACAACTTTTTTTATGAAGAAAGAAACAAATGTGATATGATATGATGTACGCAGAAAGAAGTAGCTTATGAAAAAACCGCAACGTTTACTGTGAATCGTGTAATGAAATATAAATTACAATCAAAGTAGTTATATTTATGAAATATGCATTACAAAGTCGAGTAACAGCAGTGAAAACTAATAACAGAAGTTAAAAATTTCAAACTCGGTGAAGGTATATTACAAAAATAAAGTAATTGGAATGTTTTAGAACAAGCTACTGACTCCCGAGCGCACGGAATATTTCAACAGAAACGCCCTGAAAAAAGGCAACTAAGAGTCATTTAAACAAACAAGCGTCGAGTAAAGTAGCCAAAGCCGACACTTGCCATTAGACGGCGAAGCGCGTTTCATCGGAACTGAACACTCGATGCCTTTTTTTGTCAAACAGAGTACTCGTTTCATTGAAAGCAACGCGTCGCCTTGAATCGTTAAACCGTCGGCTTTTTATAAATCAGAGCCCGAGGAATCCGAAATTTCGGTCGCCGGGAGGAAGCGATCTCCCGCCACTTCGGGGCGACAACTTTGACATGAATTTCAAAGCAAACGCAACTTTATTCGGCCGTACACAAGAGAAGAAGTAATGACCCGTTTACTGTCAACTCGGTCGTCAAAAATACGAAACCCCTGCGGTGGATCAAAGGCGCGCGTTGTGTATGTTTTTCTGCTGCATCATTTAGCACACACCACAATCAACATATTTCCCGATGAGTTTTCGAAAAACGAGGCCTATCTTATCGGCGCGATAACAAATGACGCGGCCCGAGAAATCTCGGCGTGCGAAAGTGAACGGAGAGGGCAGATGAGGCCAGATGACTGCGCACGAGCTGCAGAGAAGTGCACGATCATCCATCAACTATTCCATATAAATTTATCGCTTGGTTCCTACTACGAGTTGGCCTGGCCGTGTGCAGATAGTTTCATCGTGGTCCTTGAAAAGGGAGGACCCACGCAGGAGATCCTTTTCAGAGTTGAAGCACTCGGGACCGCGGCACGTAGCTCAATGGAGAAAAGCTTCTTTGACCATCCTCCGAGCGCTTCCCCGAAATTCGCGGCTTCCCGATCGTAGACTCGAGCAAACACTTTATTTGTCATTTCACGAATCAACAAACTTACCTTTCGACCAAAGTCAACCAGTATTTGACCGAGCGTTATGCTCGAAATATAGCTAATCTACAACAATGATTCGAGTGCAACGCTTCCATTTCGTATTTTTCAAATACGTGTTCTTTAAAAATGTACACTGTAAAATCAAGTGTCTCATTCTGAGACATTTTTCTTATTGAGACACTTTTGGTGTCTCAAACGTGAAAAATGTCTCGAAATGAGACACTTGGGCTTGTAGTGTACACTGAAAAAGATGGTCAGAGCTAGTTAAATGTCAATTGGTAAAACGTGTTAATGACCTTCATCTGGGACTTAATAAATATTCAAAGGAACATCGCGGTGAACGATTCTCCAATTCAAACTCTCTACTATCAGCCGCAGTTATTATGAAAAAGATTTCCTTAATGTTCCACTATTTGTCAAGTCCAAAGACTTTACAAGTCTTTTTCATTGCTTTAAATTAATGTGACGTCTGTCATTATGTTCGGCAACTTCGACCTGTGTTTCGACTATCTTTAGTTTTAAAAACACTTTTTTTTCTGAGTTTTTTTCTGAATTTTTTTTATCTATATCGATAATTCACAATTTATCATATGAGAATATACTTTTGTAGTTATTATTCATTTTTCACTTAGACTTTTAAAATAATCATCGAGGAGGGGAATCGGTCGATATTTTTTTCACGCGTCAAATTCGTTTAGAAAAGTCGCCGTTACATCACAGTTAACGTAATGCAAAAAAAGTAAAAGCGGGTGAACATCAAAGTGATGCTTGGTTCAGATAGGTGATTCGTTAATACAAAACAATCATTTTGATTGCTACATTATGCGGTATTCAATATCGAATTTCGTACCAGTTTCACGACATAATGCTTTTCTGCTTCTGAAAAAAATGCAGTCAAGTGTAATATGTCAAAGCAATTAATCCACTGTGAGAACTATTTTTTATGAATCTTGTATTGTTTGTCGTTATTTATTGAACAGTAAAGAAATTCTTAATTAATTAAATTTACTGCTAAAGATTTGGTATCATTTAACAAACATTTTTAAGATAATTATTATCATAAATAGTAAATATTTTCTTTGAATATAGTATGTTTTATTGTACTATCGTAGCGTACAATTTTAAAAAAATTTGCTTAAAAACAACAAAACTCACTTGCTTTAAGAAAGTATTATTATTAAATATCGACCAAGAAAAAAGTCAATCAAATGAAGACAAAAGTCATTTGAAACGAAAACTTTTTGAATGGAATAAGTTTTAATTTGAAAACATGACACACTGATGGAATGTTTAGGTTATGATGTTACATTATCAACAAGTTTCTTTGGTCGCAAGAGGGCTCAGCAGTCGAAATTCTAAGAAAGCGTTGTATAATCAAATGTAAACTTACTTGACCTAAGTGGATTTGTATTTGAATTAACGCTAGAAGTATTCAAATGAAATAAAATCAATGTTTTAATGAAATTAAACGTGATTTGTAAAGCAAATCGGTATTGAATTAAAATAAACATAAGTTTCTTACTTTAAGTGAGTTTTTACAACTTAACAAAAATTTAAGAAGCTCTCTTTAATTAAAAGAATCAAAAGTAACCAGTTAAATGATAAACTTTAATATTTAAGTAATAAAACTATACCGTTTCGCTATTTTGTTTTCTCAACGATAATATTATAATTCGTTAAGCTCTCTTGGTAATAACATCATCTTTCCTACTAAATCTGGAAAGTAACAATATTTTGAACTATGTTTATATTTTGGCTGACATTATTTTAAAAGACACCGAAACATTCGAGTCGAAGATGATAGAATCGTTATTTTCCACGAATCAAAAGAACATATATACAGATTATTACAAAAATTATAAAAAAAAAGACCTGAGAAATAGTAACCAAAGTTAAATTAACAATTTCTCAAATCGCCCGCAAATCTTTCGTTTCGATTTCCCTTTTCGCAGATATTCAACGTGGCTTGGCCATTTACAGGCAATTTTCGCCAAGACATAGTGTATACGAAAGAAAATACGAAAAAGCTACGCGACGATGGGAAGAAGTGGGGAAAAAACGGGGGCATAGTTTTGAGCAAAATAAATACGGGTTTTCATAAATTATTCAAATTCCACGTTTGGTCGCAGCATCGAAGAGTAAGAATTATTCTCGCTCGTTCTCGCCTCCCGGCGAGCGGACGAAAGTCATCCCCACCAGCGGCCGGCGCGACATCGACCGCAATGCGCCGTTTCGCCGGCGAAAAGTAGTTCCCACTTGAATATCCCGAAAATGTCCGGCGATCTGAAAAAGTACGCCACGACGACGATCGAAAATGCCGAGCAGCGCGTCGATGGCCGTTATCGGCCCCGTTCGCCGCTTTTTCCCCAATTTCCAGGATGAACATCGTTTGAAAATAGCGACATTATGGAATCCGGTAAGACGGGCGCGGCATCGGACGCGTACTACCGCCGCGCCAGTAACGTACCAACTCACTTTTTCTCAGGCGACTTATTTTATTAAACAAAAGAAATTAATCGTTCGTTTAACGTTCAATATTTTTAACTGACTTTTTTTATGATAGGACAAGATAGTGAAATAAGATTTTGACAAAATATTACAATTATTACACAGGGTGGTTGCTTCTGTAGAAAATATTTAATAATTTGTTCTCAACATTTTTTCTACCTGTTTTATTAACTGAAAGTTTCAAATTCTGTCTTTGAAACATTCCAATGGCGTTTTATTATTTTCATATTATTAATCGTCATTCTTTTAAGACGTAACACGAGAAACTGATATTTATGAGACTCTCAGGCATAACTTTGCTTGAATATATGTATCGGAACACACTGATTTCTATTTTAACAAAATATTTTCTCATTATTTGCTTGCAAATGATATTTGTCGGTCGAATTAAGCGTGCTCGCAATTTATTAACAAAACACTATAAATTTCATGGTGATTATTAATAAATTGTCGACGTTTGCTTGAAACATTCAGCCGACTGAATGGTGTAACCTAGACCAAATATATGTGACTCTTTTTCTTTAAAGCATAATCGATTTATAAATAAATGAAGGAGCAAGTATTTTTATAAATTTCTATTACTTGCCTAAGCAAAATATGTGGTGATAAATTATGTGTAACAAGTACTTTAGAAACATTGTTGTAATTTTAAACAACGTTTTCGTAAACTTTTTTTTTAAAAAAAAAGAAAAAAAAGAGTACAAAAATTACATCATAGCAAAACTTATATTAATCCTTCATTTTATTTTAAAGTTTACAAATAAATTAATTCTTTACCTCACAGTTTTTAACTATTCAGATAAGTAAATAATAATTAACAATATTTGTTTTAAGTAATATTTTTACTTAATCAAGAACTCATTCATTTAATTCATTAAAATACATCCAAATGGATCATTGTAAATAACAAAGTTGTGAATAATTTGGATGGTTAATCACTCAATACCCAAAACTGTTCATTAGATCAACAAATGAACAATTTCAACAATTCAAATAGATTATGCAGATTATTTTAGCAAATATCTATTTCTCTGAGTAAAATCATCATAGAATCATAAAACATTAAAATTACACCAAAAGTAATTGTTTCAATCACACGAGTCAATGAAATTAGTAAATTAAGTCGTAAGTTGGTCGTTGATAGAACGCACTAGTAAATGGCAAAAAACGTGCGGATGCAGACGTTTTGCGGGGACGTTTGTGTCGAATTAGAAACTGAAGGAAAAAAGGTGGAAAAAGGAAAGCAACAAACGGAGGAAAAGGATATGAATGAATGACGACTCGGTATAGCGAAGCACAGGTCGTGACATAATACTTGCGGCTTGCGTGCGTGTCTTGAATAACGCACACACTTAATGTGTCAAGGGCTCCTCAAGAGTTTCCCTCCTGGCGGCTCATCGCCGGCGACTGCAATGCATACAACGGAAAAGTGATAAGCTAATTGACTGTTTCGAAACGGTTAACGCGAATGATGCGAAGCGCCAGCCTCGCGTCCTTCGCGTTTCAGCTATTATTCCTGCATTTCTTTCTCACCGACCAATTTGTTTCTCGCCTTCGCCACGATTCTCGTCGTCGTAGTTCACTCGCGATTTTTCCCGGATAACCAAATTAACAGTATAATTGTTGGTAGTAGGTCGAAAGTAAGCCTGATTCAAAAAGAATTTCTTCGGTTGAATAGTTTTTCAACAATTTTTCAGCACATCAAAAATCCACGAATCCATTTTCAGTTTATTATAATACTACAGGGAGAAAAAAGACGTTTTCAAAATTGCAACATTTCATGTTACAAGTGTTGTATGTCAACGTTATACAAATGTTTGATACTTACTTTTTGAAATTTACTACGTTATATTGAAAAGCTTACAACTTATTATGGAAACTGTTAACACAAATTGTAGGAACTTTTCAAAAATGAGTTTTGAATATCCAGATAACGCTGAACACTTTTAATATAAAATGTTGTAATACTGAAAACGTCATTTCTCTCGGTGTATGACGTGAGGAAAAAAAAAAGGTCGGAACAAGTTACTTTTCAGTTCAAAGTTTCGGGATTTCACTGATTCCAAATACTAAGCTTTTTCACCATCTCTGCGTATTGAACTCTCTATTTTCGTTTTCCAATATAGTTCACGTACTTAATCTGAAATGTCGAAAACATAAATAAATTAGGTGAGGAAAAATCGACGCAATTATTTTCAACATTTTCGGTTCGCTATAAATTCTAGTTTGAAGAAGTCGAACCTAGCCTAACTATTCTGTAACTTTTAAAGTGTTGTAAAATTTTGACAAAGTGGGTCTTATTTTTGAACGCGTTTTTACCAACACCCGATATTTCTCTTGATACGTTTCAGTGAGACGAATTATTTTGAACCAATTACAATTCGAGGACAATATATTTCGCGCTGGAATGCGATAGCAAAAGAAGATGGAGGAAAATTGCGACGAAATGGAGGATGTATTAATAGATCATCGAGCGTGCGTGTTTCCTCTCTTTCGTTCTTTTGGAGAGGGAGGGGGGGGGCAGCTTTATACGATAACCGTTATTGCTCTGTTTGTTCAAGTGCTCGAACGAAACGCGAAATTTGAATCAAAATGAGCGCGTTATCGCGCCTGTTTGCGGATCGCTGAACAATCGAACAGCCGAATTAACTATCGGATCGGCTGCTCGCCGCGAGAGGTCGCGCGTGAAACGATTCAGTGGCCAACAGATTAAATCGATCGGTTTAATTATACATTTTGTTGCCGGGCATGGAACAATTTTTCGCTTCCAATGACCATCGTCGAAATGTGAAACGATCGCCTACCATAGCGCCGCAGCAAATAAAGTAATTTTAGTGAAACGCTTTAGCCGCGTTGCGCAGCTACTCTGAAACAAAGACATCGAGTGAATTCTGCTCAAATCCGAACAAGAAAAAAAACTGTTCAAAAATTATTTTTGCAATTTTCGAAACAGTGTAGAATATTGTTACGGGAAAATGGATTTGTATAGAAACACTTGACAAATGCATTTTTATGCATTCTTTAAAAACGTAAAACTTTTTAATTATTTTGGTACCACGTCATATAAACTTGCTTAACATATATTTTAGTTAGAAATTTCGTCGACTGATTAAGTTAAGTATAATTAATAACCGTATTCCGACGACACTGAACCTAAATGAGGACGGATTTTCATGTTTTAATCATCGAAATGTGACTTTTTACGCAAAGTTTGTGTATCCTATTAATTATGAACTAGGGGAACGTCTAAGTCGAGTTCGATGTGCAAAGTTTCCTTGGAAATGTCTGGTAGGAAGTTTGAAGAAGGTAACAATATAAATAGTTATTGCAACGTTAATTATCCAACTTCGATTCATTAATTGTTTTGTAATTTGTATTTAACTTTCGCTGAGATATTTAAATGTTATTCGCGTGGTTGCTGTATTCTGTATATTATTAAAAATTTGATCAAATGAATATATTAACACAGAATCGATTGATTTGCCAAAGTTTCCGTAATGCATTTGGCATTTTCAAATGGATGAACTTTAAGATAAACTTATCGACATACTTTTCAATCAATTGCAATAATATTACTTCATAACCGTTATAAAAATAAACACAGTTCATTAGTTTTTATCATGTTGTATACATAAGTAGCTCTTAAAAATTAGCTTTGTTAATGAAGAATTGTAAATTTAAATTTTCAGTGTTGCAAGTAAAACAGTTTAATTTCGGTACAAAAAAAGGACGATTCAAAAATAATATATCAATTAAACATATTTTTTTACATATACATCGAACACAAAAATTGACTGATGCTTTTGTTTTTAGGAGTTAAAAATACTTCTACTCGTTGAAACACGGTATAGAAATTAATGAATTTGGTTTTTTATGCAAAGAAAAGTATACTGCGTAGACAAGAAAGTAATTAAAGTTGATCAAACATTACGATTAAATTTTGTCGAAATCTTTCCGACACACATATCGCCGTTTCGATTCATAAATATTTCATTGATTAACTCGTACGAGTGATCAATTAAAAAATAAAGAAAAGGCAAAGTGCAATAAGGACGTTAATATTTATAACTACTTATTTATGTAAAATTATTTAACATTCGCCGCTGAAAATTAACAGACATAAATCAGCGTTAATTTTTTTTTGCACAACCAAATATCTAAAACTACGTTATTGTGTTACACAAAAACTGTGACGAATTTTGCATTTCAAATCTCGTTTGGCGTATGACAAACATTTCTTCATAATCATTGAGAACGATGTTAGAACATTTAGCATTGAATTCAAAGGACCTTTTTTCGATCATATAAATCGACTTATCAAAACAACGGATTCCTATTTCAAGAATAACGAAGCTGTGCCCTTTTCGCCAAAAATATTAATTACCGTCGTTCGAGAAAATTTTTCTTGAACGAAATTTCAAAACATCTGGAACCAAGACTATTTTGTTTTCGTGAATATAATATCAGGGTGACCACTTTCTGGAAAACATGGAAAACCTGGAAAAGTCAGGGAATTTTACCAGAAATCAGGGAAAATTAAAAAGGTCAATTACAAATCATTGAAATGTCACAAATAACGAAAATTACGTCCACTCAGTTTTCATATCTCATTTCGCTTCATTTTTTTATATAAAAAAAAATGCATTGCTAAAATGAATAACAGTTTTTGATGATTATTTTTTAATATTATAGAAACAAGTTATTCTTATATGAGGAAATATGTACTCAAATATATCAAATCGTTTAATCAAAATCAGGGAAAAGTTGTCCTAAAACCTCTAGAAAACCTGGAAAAGTCAGGGATTTTTGTTTTACGAAAATAGTGGTCACTCTAAATATTTTATGAAAAAAAAAAAACTTCTTCCAATTTATTTCTTTTATAATAATAACAATATAAAAAATTCAACTGTCAGCTTGTATATGCATTGCAAAAACAGAGGTCTTTTCTGCAGACCTTCAGACATTTATAAAGTGTCTTATGCTAAGAGACATTATTAGTGTTTTTTTGAAAAAGAGTTTTCACAGAGGACACCGAAAAGACTCTTGTTTTTCGTTGGGGTCCATGTACGAGACGCGTTAAACTGCTTAAAACAATTTTTCGGCAATGTTTACCGTTTTCTATAGAATGTAGATGAGTGCACTTCGGTTGTCGGTAAAGCAGGGCCGACAATGCATCACAAAGCGATTTAAACGTACTTGAGTGCCGGCGTGAAATTACGAAATCTTTGTGGGGGGTTGTGACGTCGCGAGGTGATGCACGTCGGGAGCAAAAAGTAAAAGTGCGAATGAAGTTGAAGAATGGCAGGACGGGAATGAGGAAGAGCGGAAGAAGAAGAAGATTGAGGCGAAAGAGCGGAGCGGAGTCGCGGACGCGATGGGAGGTGGTCATTGGGGGGTTGGGGGGGGGGGTAATCTATGGCGCGGAGTCAAAAACACAGGATTTCCTCCGGCGCAGCGCGGCGGATCGGGATGCAAGTTGCAGCTGTCGGCCGACGAAATCTTTGCAGGTTCCAACAGGTTGGACCGTGGGGTCACGGGGAGGGGCGAGCCACGCGGCGCGCACACAAAAAAGGCCAAGAACGGCTTCACGCGGCAGAAAATTCGTCAGCCGACGGCATTGCGTCGCGAATCATTTTCACCGGACAAAGTCCGGCCTGACGCAGGTCAGATTTATTGGCGGAAATGGCAACTGTCAAACGCTCTTGTGCTTTCAATTCTGCTATTCGACCGAGCGCTCGCCGGCTCAAAAGGTGCCATTATTTATTTATCGCTATTTACTTTGATCAGCGATAAATACAAATGCTCACATTGTCAGACTTTATATACGATCATTTATGTATTTGTTGGTCTACTTATTATTTATTTACTTGATATTTTATTTATTTATTTGTTATATATATATCTTTATAGAGCAAGGATTTTGTAATTATTTATATAACAAATATTAAGGCTATTGCTCGGATTCAGTATGAAAATGGATCCAACAATTTTTTCAACTCAGATTAATTTCTGAATCTATTTTTATACGAAATGAATAATTATTCATTTAGTTACCAATTTTAAGCCATCACCTTAAAAAATATCAACATGACTTGTTTACGTGTAAGTACAAAATGATATTTTGGAACATTTTGATAAATTAAGTACAATTACGTAAAGATGTTGGAGTTAGAAGAAATTCAAGCATTAGTTTGAACATTTATAAAGGGTTAAGGAATTAACAAATTATTATGTAGATTAGGATATTTGTGTCTATAATTGATAAAAAAAAAAACGGCACAGTATTATTGGCTCAAGTTGTTTACGTGGTTGAAATAATCTGAGAGAAAAGTTTCGTGGAAATGTTTTGAGACAAAATAAACTTTTTTATCTGATGAAAACCTCTTTTGAACGATGATATAATTTTTTCTCTGAAAACAGTTTTTCATCGGTCGAAACAATGTTTTTATCAGTGCAAATACTTTGACTAAGGAAAGTTGTAAAAGTCTCAATACCAGCAATAACGTTTTCTCAGTAAAGCAAATCC
>JABFOV010000893.1:0-30341 GCA_022817685.1 Aradophagus sp. ZL-2020
GGTTTTACACACATGTAAATTCGCTTTATTACGCCTCCGCGATTTAACGCAACAACCGTCGTGCACATGCCACAAACGCCGTCACGAAAACCGTTTTAGCGAAATGCCAAAGTACACGCGCCGTTAACAGCAATCATAATTTCATTTTCACAAACCAAACACCTGCCGAGTTTCGCGTTCACGCGCCGAAGACGTCCCGCGCAAGCGGCAGAAGACATTCGTTTTTTTTCCCCCCGATGACGTCGATTTTGCGCCCTCCACCCCTCGCGTCCCTCGCCTTCACAAATCACTTAGCGAATTTGTTATGAATATTATTTAGCGACGCGAATATCCGATGCGGCAGCCCGTCGTTCATGCAAATTTAGTCAAAGGACATTTTAAATTCTAATCTCGCGTTTGAGCTTTAATGAAAATACAAGGGAATATGATTCCGAAATGAAAATTTATAACATTTATTACGAGCGCGGATTTCGCTCCGCGTTTTCCTGCCGCTTTTATTTTTCACGGCGGCGTTCTTCTTTTATTTATCCTCCCCTCCGTGCGTTTTTTCCTTTTTTTCTTCTTTTCAACTCTTGCATATCGCCGAGTTAATAAACTCGATCAAACAATTCATTTATAACGGATTCTGTTATTTCATCGAGCGCGCGCTTTCGCTAATTAACGTGCATTTGAATTTCTAATGACGAATTCAGTTTTGCATTGGAGCTTACATGGCGGATCGGGATAATTTTATGTAATTTGGCCGAAGGATCGCAAAATGGGTCAGAGACGGTTGTCGTCGATGACGAAAACGTCCGTTTCATATGCGCTCTGTGCATTTTATTCAAAGGGATTATGCGTTCACGCCTGGGCAGTATACTTCGCAAAACATGAGTTTCTCATCCGTGCGTACGTTTCGCATCGCGCCAATTCATTTACCAACGTTTAAGCAAAAGCAGCTCGTGTCACTTTCAACTTTACTTGAAATATGACTAGAATAAATCAATTATATTAATTGTGTGTATAATTTACTTTTATGTTACCGTTTTAAATATGTTTCTGTTATTGTTTTCACCATGTTTTGTTTTTTTTTACTCTTTGACAATTCTAGCTGAATGCACAGGCGTAATGAAATAGTGTTTTGCACAGAAGATTTGATAATTACAACTACAATGTGTTAAACTAATAAAAATTGTTCTCTTAATAATACTTTAACTGAAATGTCGTTTCAACCAGAGCATTTGTCTCCGTGGAACTTTGATTGGACATTGAAGAACAATTTTGCATTTGTTAGCGCAAATTGTTTCGCCGTGATTTGGCATCAAAAACTGACTGAGCCATTCATTGTCCTCATTTCGGGCGGATTCGAAACGCGAATCTCGCGTGGAATCACATTGCCAGCTTCTGGCGGACATTTCTCGTCAGCCGAGATACGCTTTCGATAAATTCAAGTCAATCAAATTCCCGTCAAAGAGCGGACAAAAAAAAGATGGAAGGAAATATCACGGATGGCCCAAGGAATGCAAGGAAGAAACGAAGGAAGAAAAATAACGCAACGACCGTATATTATCGATCACATTGCCAGCGATAAATTTAAGGTCGCTTTTGACCTCGCGTAATTCACAACGAAGGCTGTCTAAGTGGCGGTTTTGCAAAGTGGCGGGATTAGCGACGACGTGCTCGCAAATCGAACGTGAACTTTATGTTTTTTTTTTCTTTTAACCACAACAAACGACACCGGCGAAGGCGCGCGCGCGCCGACGGCGGGAAGGAAAGTTCGGCCTGGGCAGTTAAGGATAAAAAATGGCGTCGGCCGAAAATACAGGAAACTTGCGCCATTTGCAAAACCATTTGTTATAATTTCACGGCCCGAATGAATCCGCCAGGAGGATTTAGTGCGCGGGATTAATTTTCTCGCTTTTGTGTTTTGACTTGAAAGAGGGATCCTTTCTATACTTTTTGTTCCCCTTTTCTTTCTCGTTTGTCCGTCTTCGCGCGAAAACGTTTTGCGGAATAATTTCTCCATTTGAAGCCAGACATTTTTTTTCTTGTCTTTTTTTTCCATCTGGACTTTTATAACAAATATGCTTTTATTAAAAACAGTTTTGCAGGGTGTTATTATTTGAAAAAGTGAGAGAGTAAAGGGCGAAGTTTTAAAATAGAACGGATTGTTCAACATTTTTTTATTCAATCGACGAAAAATTCATGTAACACTCAAAAGTATTGAATATAGAATGATGATAGTAAGTGATCCCACTTATATGAAACATTCAGAAAAATGATTGTGTGCACAACCAGTATACAATTAGCTCAAATATATTTCATAGTTAAGCCAACTATGTAAATTCTTTTTTTAATTAGCACATTGTTGACTCAACTAGAATTATGTTGTTATAAGCCAAATATGTAGTTTATTTAACAATTTCTAGAAACTATCAAATATATTTGGCAGAGCTAAATATTTTTCTGCCATTATGCAGTTTCAAACAAGAAATTTTTCATTGATCTTAATGAATGTGTTATATTTTTATTGAATTGGCTACCGAGCAATGAATTCGCCTAAAACGGATAAAAATAATGTAGCAAATGCGATTAAATCATTTAGACTGTGTAGTCTGAATGACGAATCCGTTATATATACAGTTGTGAGATGTTATTTTCAAAATAGCGAAATCATTTAACTGCATTAATTCAATTTTAATTGTCATAAATTTTTTTATCGTTACTTTTATTGTTACTTATATTGGCATCGCGAACCTCTTTTGAATTATTACATAATAAATTCTTATCCTTAAGACAATGTTGAACTTTAAGATTGCTGCAGTGCCAACTTTTGAGTTTATTTCTTTTAGAAATATATTATAAATCTGCATCAAAATGTAAGGAGAATTTCCTATTTAACTCTTTTTAAATTCAATCTGGAAATATTATTCGATATTTTATTTTACGAATAAGATACTTTATTTTACTTTAAAAAAAAACTTTCTAAGTATAATTTTCAACATGATCATTCTAAGTGAAAATAAACTTTCTCGTTGCAAGGAAATTTCACTCAAAAAACTTCTTTGAAACAAAAAGACAACAATTCTTTAGTAGAACACTTTATTTCTTCAAGAAAACCTTCGAGCGAGTACAGTATATAAAAAAAAGAAAAAAAAACTAAATTTGTTGTCGGTAGTAAGTCAATAATGAGAAATGTCGACGTCGGCGGGTCACACTTTGGTCAATATCGGTGGAATAATTACTTGGCCAGGCGGGTCGATACTGTAAATTGCCCCGAACAAAAATACAAGTTTCGAGCCGCGCCGCGTCACGAAGCCGGAAGCTCCAAGGATGACCTCGATGTCGAAGTCCTTGGTATCCTTTAAACGTCGGGACCTTTTCCTGAGTCTTACTTCAGCGCGGCGCTTTTTACGATACATGATGAGAAACACAACATTTCACTCTCTCTGAGCAAATTATGTCCCAAATTTTACTGTCAAATATTTCGCTGGCCTGCCAAACAAACGAGACCAATATCTAATCACTCTATTGGACCAATTTTTCAAGAATAACATTTACCAAAATCCATAATTGTCAATATAATTGCAATTAAATGACATCATTATTGAATTCACATCATGCATATAAATTATTCGATAGGTGGCATTGTTTGAAGAAGTGCTTGTTTAGAAACGTTAATGTTTGGAATTTGCATCAAAGGTGAGTGAACGTTTAGATCACTTCAATTTCGAAGTGCGTTATTTCAGACGCCCGCTCCATTTTGTTTACATTATTACATCCATGCATTCCTATATATGTATTTATAGATTAATTACTGATGCATGAAAACCAAATAACAGAAACCAGCGCATGCGCGATAGTAAGGGATAGATACCCCCTCTATTCCAGTTTGATGCTATTCGCTCGATTCGCCATTTCAAATTGATATACGATAACCATAACACTTCATTGTCCTTTAATCTTTATTAAGTCCGTCGATATCGGCCAAACTGCCGGGATACGCAAAATGGCAATAAGTTTCTCATATGGAAACAAGAAAGTTTTGATGAGCTCGTTTTCCTACGCAGATTCATATGTTTTCAAATTAGCAATCGTTATTTGGAAATTGATCCAATTCATACGATATGACACGATAACGATAATAGAATCTGAAAATATGTATTCGATAATCAATAGCAATTTATACCGGGGCTTAAATAAGCTGACTATTATGATCCGTAAATTAGATACAATTTTGTAAGATAACATTTAATGTCGGCAATTTCAGTACGACAACGGAGCCATAAGATGCAAGTATTGAAAATGAAAAGATTAATACTAAAAGGTTTTCACGAATTATAAGATACACCAAAGTGATTTTAAAAAATAACGTGTTTATAAAGTTGTTTTTTTCTTTTTTCCTAACATTTGTACAATGAAATTTACTCGAAAAAGAAATCTAATTATGAAAAAAGTATCATTACATTTGAACATCAATGAATGGACATTGAAGGAATTGAAATAAGTAAGCTTAATAACACGATCCGGCATTTCCAACGCTGATATTTATGCGGCATTAGATAAACGGTAAATAGACGTAGAAAAATATCGCATTCACGTTTGGTTGGGTAAAAAACCGGCATAGCTCGTGCTTTATTTGAAACCATAAATATACGTCCCGGGTCATTCCTCTTGGCTGACGATCTTGAATTTCGCATCAGCTGAGAATGTCTGAAAAGGGACGTCTAACATGCTCGGGCGATGTACGCCGATCCCTGAGGTTGCGTTGGATTAAAAAGGACGATCCTTTGAGCGAACTAATGCAGGTGAATGTACAAACGATTGAATTCCTTGGCTCGTATTCCGTTTGCGCATACGACACGACGTTATTTTCACTCGCAGCATCGGAATAACACCCACTGCGTTTCGTCCCGGCGTATCGCTTCGTCAAATTGCCGGCTTCGCAAATGTTTCACTTTGAATCAATCGTTATACCCTCGGCAGCAATTTCAAAATAAAACGCCAAATGCATTTCACGTCTCGGAGTAAGACAGTCATTTCATTTCGAAACGCCTTTTCGTGTTTCATTTGCAAACTCGCTTGAAACTTTTACGTTGCAAAAGAAAGTCACTCAGATTTTTAAACAATTTTAATTACTTTCAAGTGGTTTGTAATAAACATCTATTTGCGATGCATTTTTTTGCAGCTTTAAGTAGTTTTCGAAATTTGTATAAAAAGCGTAGTTTAATTCTTTATTGATATTCATGAAAGCTTTACGTTTCATAATATTTGTAGAGTTATTGAATAATATATTTATACACTTAATTATATAAGTATCTATTCACCTGTGGATTATTTCAAACAATCTTGATTTTGTTTATTAAAGTTGAAAAAGACATCACAGTACTGCATTTCGCTACATTTTATAGCGACAACGGAACTTTAAGTAAAGCACGATGTAAAACATAACTTACACAATAAGGTTCATTTAAATCTCAATAGTTACTCGGCAGTTTTCCAGCTAACGATATTTTTTATGAGAAAACTTAGAAAGACCCTTAAACGAGTCACTTGATTACTTTTGCAAGACGCTCATACCGTGTGCTAGCATTTTTTCAGCCATCAAAATGATGAGAGAAATATTTACCTTCATCCCGTCGTTATTGGGTAACTTTTTAAAACAATTATTGCGTGTTTGCGGAGAGCTCGCGCGTTTTTATTGGTTTCTAAATGCATTTATTCTGCGTCACTTTGGGCAAAAAAAAATGTATTATTTTAATCAATTCCTATGTTTAACTTTGCGTTTGCAAAATTCTCAAATAAATAAAATCGAAAAAGTGGCAATTGTATTAGTAAAATTTGATATAATTAAAGTAGCGATTTTGAATAAAAGGTTAAATAAGTAGCGTCAGTTTATTACGTAATTAATAATGGATTAACAAAAATTTCATAATAATATTTAATAAATCAACGAATTTTATTTCACTTTGAATTTTTCAAATAATAAAATTTTTGATAAAGAAGAAGAGAACCCGAACCGCCCTAGTTTTTAACTTTGCCGCCTTTAACTTCAGTATCGACAACGTGATAAAAATGCGTGACCTTCGTCACGTGGTCTGTTTTCTCAGTTGTAAACAATCGTGTGGCATTACTCCAAAGCAGAAGTATTTGGTAAACATTTTAAAGATGGGTAAAAGATATCATTGCGATTACTGTGATCGTTCTTTTAAAGATAATCCGAGTGCGAGAAAAAAACATTTACTTAGTCTGCAGCACATCAATAATCGAATGAATCATTATAAAATGTATAAAGGTTTGTTTTTAAGGTTATGTTTCATTTTTACATTGACATGTAAACACAATGAAGTTTTCAATTATTAGTTGAATCGATGAAATAT
Source organism: Aradophagus sp. ZL-2020 (assembly GCA_022817685.1). NCBI lineage: Eukaryota > Metazoa > Arthropoda > Insecta > Hymenoptera > Scelionidae > Aradophagus > Aradophagus sp. ZL-2020. Next base: position 6,360 of record JABFOV010000893.1, read on the forward strand.
AAATAAAAAGCAAAACATAATAAATTAAAACAAAAGTTTTATAATTAATTGCAAAATTAATGAATATTTGCATTTAGACCCAGAAACAATTTTAATGGAAGAATCAGGAAAGATTCCGTGTAAAAGATTTATAACCAACGATTGTATGTTTGGGGAAAGTTGCAGATTTTCACATTATACACCTCAAATGATAATGGAATTACGAAATATAGGTAGGTTTTTTTAAATTAAAATAAAAAGGTTGAACACAGTTATAACAATTGCAGTTTTCAATGTAGAAATGTAAACAAAATAAATAAATAAAGGAGCTTTTTATTAACCGAGTGCATTTTTAGTTGCTCACAAACAGCGATTGGAAGAGTTCGTTGAATTGCCAAGTACCAACAAAATCATTCAAGAGTTCTTTCAAAATTCAGACGCCACTGAAGAGGAACAGGAAATCTACTACCCACAGTGGACTTATCCCCAAGAACTGCTCAATTACCCCAATTTGCCACCATCGCTATGGCCTATTACTTACAGTAGCATAACAAATGTGAATTTTGGTCATTGGGGCAAATAATCAACTGTGATATTACGGATCGATTGTAAATAATGATGACTCATAAATTATTACTGTAGGTAGGAAATAAAAAAGAAGATCCTTTTCTATCAAAGCAACAATTCATTCTTTGCCCTGAATATATTTCCATTAGAAAAAAAAGTATGCAATTGTACTATGAATTGCCTTGCACATACATTTTTAAATTATAAATTAGAATAAACAAAAAATAGAAAAAATTTTTGATACCAGCAAACGATCTCTGCAGCGGTATTCACTAAAACGAATAATTTGAATTCCCATTACCAACGAAAACATTTACTTTATCTCAATTGCTTTTTAATAGATTTGGTTTATTTTCAGAAAGGAACTTACTTTTGAAACGGGAGACTTTAATTGTCTTCCATTTAATTTTCTAAATTTAATTAGGATTATTATATTTCTCTGAAAATTTGCCTCAAGAGTCATCTTAAACCTTTCTCAACAAGATGTGTCAATCGATACATGTAGGGTCAGCGATAGGTTTACACTTTCACGACAGATTTTTTTTCGTTTTAACGTCATACAAAACGATGACCTTGATATAATGTCTTATTTCAATTCGAAATTTAATTGATTCTTCCTTTGTTCCAAGACATTTGTTTTCTAATCGCTCAACAATCGCCAAACCACTCGAGATCTGCATTATCAACGCCTTGAAATCGCCGCGAGGCAACAATATTTCATCGAACGAGTATCCTTATGTCAACACGTCGCTCGCAAAAACGGTTTTACATTTGTCCACGTTGCGTTCACGGACGCGATTACTATGCAAGAAATGTCATAGCCAAAAGCTCGTGACTATAGTCATGTTAGGTCAGAATATATTATCTTGAGAATTTGCGGTCTCCTTGTTTTGCGGATGAGAATATGGCGCGATGAATGGATATCTACTATCATTCTTGCTTATTGATTTTTAGTACCCTAAGTTTTGTAATCATATCAAATATTGTAGATTAAAATTTGATGCAAATTAAAATTATTACATATAAATGCACATATTTCACAAATAACAAGATAAATTTTAACTACTTTTACAACTAATTTAAATAACAATCAGTCTTCAATATAGAAAGTTGTAATTCAAGCAAAAAAATTGAAACACTAAATTTTTTATTTCAAATTAAGTGAAATACAATTTGCAAGAGATATGTTTTCAATTCTAATTTTATTTGCAAAAACAGCAGTGCAAATTTCCTATTTACAGTTATTGCATTACGAAGTTTTGAAACGAAATATAAAATTTATATAAACAGTTCGGGATGTCTGTATACAACTGATTTCATAAAGAAAACTCAATAATGTAATCTTTACACATGAATGATTAGATATCAAACGGTCCATGTTGGTTTTAAAGGGACGAATCTGCCTGCTATTGATTCTAATGATCAACTACATTGTACTGTACTATGCCTTTTGCTTAAAGTCGCATAACAATATGTTTTCTTGTGAATGCACTTATGCAGGCGTAAAAATCGAATTATAGTTTCATTGTCAATAACAATACATTTCAAAGACATTTTCTATATTCATTAATTTCGAATCTTTGAGAAAATAAATTTTGTTTTCTCAGTACGTTCAATTTTAAATATTGATTAAAAACGAAAATGAAACATTGAAAATTCGAAAACAAATAATTTCTTTAACAACAAGAATGTAATTGCATAAATATCATTTTACAACTTTTTTATCTCACTTTTGTCCCCAGATAAAAGTGCAAATTTTTTAACAAATTTAACAGCAATTTACACGTTCATTAAATTGTTTGGCAAGGAGTTATCATTTTCAATACAAACATTTTTCGCCAGTCCTTTATATTCTACTTGTTTTTGCTGCACACTTTTTTGCAATCACATTCATTTGTTCTCAGAATTCCTCGTTATTTCATGAATCTCTTCGGTGTTTTAATCCTATTGAACGCACTGGTTCCCCTGTGTGAACTTTTTGTTGTTAAACATGCTTTAAACATGCTGCTTTTATTCGTTCTATTGATACCACAATAAAAGTAAGGTCTCTTGATGTGAATTTTTTCAACCTACGAATGAAAAAATGTAAAAAAATTTTCAAAGGCAATAAGTTTAATACATTCCATTTATACTCTGGGACGAAATGAGAAAAAAAAGGAAACCTTGTATGTACATCGTAAAAGTACTTGAGGCTGATTCCAAGAACATAAAAAGTCGAATCAGTATTTACGTGACGGTATAATTTCTCTCCTTTCTATTATAATTCCAATAACACTATTTAAGTTAAAAATAACAATAAAATTACAATTAAAAAATAATATGTAATATTACTTTCAACAACCAAAGGCAGATTAAAATGGTTTTATCTCCGTGTTATTTGAATCATAATTTTGATTAAAGAGATTCTGAATTGTAAAGTGTTCAATTGCTGAATAATTTACTGTTTTTCAGTGTGCAGCTGAAAACAAGCAACAAAAAAAAAAAAAAAAAAAAACGAAATAAAAAATGCAAAGTAAATTAACATACTTGGAGAAAAAAACTGATGAATTATTTTGATTAATTAAAAACTCTATTCTACACAATTAATTATTGTTAAAAAAAAGACAATATTAACATTAAATCGAAATTAATCATCCAACAATCAACTCTCCGCTTCGATATAAAAAGTCAAACATCGCGATCGATATTGGCGGTTCGTCGCGCGCGCCGACTCGGCCGCCACCTGGCGCCTGCGCAACGAAGCACCGCCAAGTTGAGGCCGCGTCGGTAACGCTCGCCATCTGCCGCCGCTTGGCCCCCACCCCCTCCCGCGCTACTCGCCTCGGCCCGCGCGAATGACAGATTCACGCACAAAAGTCGCTATAGCGACTATAGTACCAATGAGTCCGTTGGCGCGATCGCTCGCTCGTGCGCGGCGCGCGGCCCGTGGTGAATGAATCGCGGGATTTGCCCGTTGCTGGTGGCGTCGACTGCGTCGAATCCGCGCGTGCGATTATGATTTTTCGCGCCCTTTCGGGCGGTTCACTACAGTGCGCGACTCGCGAGCGTTTCGCGTGAACGCGGCAGCGAAGCAAACGCAGCGCGCCAAGGAGAGCGGCGGGGGGGGGGGGCGAACCGAGGGGCAAACGAGTTTGCCTTAGGACGCCGGTCGGCCGTTGGCTGGATTTTTCGAGCCGCCAATCGACATCCCGAGGTGAGTAAATAACGGCCCGTGGACCGATTTTTTATTTTTCTGCGCGCACTCGAGGTTTTGTTGGGAAAAGGGGGGGGGGGAAAAAACAAAGGCTCCGCGCCAACTGCCTTTGTCGCAACAAACACTCGGACGGGAGTTTTTCATTTGCCACGCTTCGGCCGACCCCGAGTTAGCAATTGTGAGACGCGGAAAATCAGTTGGCTCTTTGATTTCTTCTATTCTTTTTTTACCGGCGACAAAGTGTAAGTGGACCGCGATTGGCGTTGTGTAGGAGAGGATAGACAAAACATCTGTTTCGAAATGTAAACAAAAAGAGCAGATGCTTTTTGTAGAAGGAGATGCCATTATATCGATACTTTGGTAAGATCTTTATGTTTTGATATTTATTTTTTTTCTTTTTATTTAATTAATTGCGATTGATTGAAGTATTGATTAGTATTGATTGAATATCGTTAAAACTGATTAAAAATTTTAATTGTGCAATTGGTTTTAATTATATTTAATCGGTTTTGATATTATTTGTTGGTATTAGTTAACGATATTTATTGATTAAAAAACAGCATTGAGGGAGTTGAACATTTAATTTCGTCTGTGTCAACTCTTTTAGTGCAAACGATATTTTTTTATATTTAAGTGCAAGAAAATTATAGATTTTAGTATTTTATTTAGTAAAAAATTATAGCTTTTCATGCAAGTGTAAAAGTAAGAAACTTACTTTAATACCAACAATAAACGAAAAAGATTTTTCACGTTACAATTCTGTTTGCAAATAGACAATTATATTGAATTAAATAAGTTGAATGTTTCTACACTCTATGTACAAGCAACTTTAAAATGATTAAAATACTGAAAAAAGTATAAGTAAAAAAACACAGTGAATCGTTGAATAAAGAACTCCAAATAAAAACAAACCTTTTATCTTGAAACGCTATCATGACAATCAAAAAAAATTAAAAATATTGAATGTTTGGCTTCATTTGAAAGTATTTAATTACAAGCACGCTGCCAATTTATTTAGTATAATAAATTATAAAAATAGGTATCAGTCAGTTGAACCTATGAATCCTCAAAACGTATTTAAAGTCTGCTAAAAATGAATGTAAAGCTATCAACATTAATGACAAAAATACCAATGATAAAATATTCTCTCTTACACGAACAAATCTTGCATCTATTAACAAAAAACATAATATATATCTCCAGGAAATATTCCTTCGTTTACAAGAACAAACTCTCAAAATAAGCTGGATAAAAACAAGCCAAAAAGAACTCGCCGAACGACTGAAAAAAGGACTGGAATCGTTATAGCTGCAGAAACAAATTACAAAGCAGAAACAAAAAGAAAGTACGTGATATCGAGCGAAGAGCCACGATGCGAACGAACGGGCCATCCGAATCATCTTCGGCTATAAAAATACCAAAAAGTTGGAAGTTACACAACGAAAAAATGCGTACTTCCTGCGGCGTATTACGTGTGATTAATGCTCGCGCAGGCCTGTATTTATAAGCATCTATAAAGCGGACGGCAAAAAGGCGAGCACGTGACTGAAATCACGCCATTATTTTTACAGCATCGGTGGAAGCCGACAAGAAACACGAGAATAACGAAACGATAACGAAATTGAGCCATAAAAATGTAACGCTGAGCGGACATTCCAGCGGAATTGGCCGCCGTGTCGAAATCGTCGACGAATTCGTCTAGCTCGGCGCAATTCGACGGTTGTTCTTGCTTGGAAATGGAAATGGGATATCTCGCGTGCGGCGAATGCCGATGAAGAGCATACCGGCCTGTCGTCGAGTCAATGACGACGAGCTCCGTTCACGCAGATGTATGGACTTTGCGCTTATCGCGGTGCTCCCTTCAGCCGTCAAGCGGCTATTAGCCAAATGGCGGTGTCGTGTCAATTTCGCCCGTTGGCAATGTCGCGTACGGACGTCGATGCAATTGGACGTTGACTGGCGTCTACGCTGCAATTTCGCCCTCCGACGAGAGGAGAGGCAATGTTCACAGCTCCATTGAAAGTCAGTGCCTAAATTTTCAATCACTGGAAACGTTACTCCTATCGACTTTAACATTTATATTTTTTTGATCATCAGTATTCAGGGAAATATATAAATAAGAATGATTATTACAAATGACGATGCACTTGATTGTATTTCAAGAATACTTTTACCTTGTAATTTGATTTTCAAATTATTTATAACATAATAGTCCTGTTTTTATTATTGATCACTTTCTGACTCCTTTTTTTTTTTTTTAAGAACAGTCACTTAAACCACTTAAATGGTAGAGAGAATTCTCTACAATCCCAGTTCTTGAAAATGCAAGACATTTGTTTGCAACATAAAGTTTTTTTCAAATTAACTTGTTTAATTAAAAATTTAAATTTGTGAAAAGAAGAAACAAGTGTTGCGTAACGTGCCCACAAAACCAAAGTTCAATTAAAAAAACAAAATGCCTACATGATTTTGAATCATGCTGCAAATTCATGTATAATATATATAATAGCCATGTCTCATTATCATCGAGACTAATTTCACTTTTGCTGCCTCAATTGATAAAAATTAAAGTTTAAATCATCATGGTAAACATCTTTCTCATTGATACTGGATGTTGTTTTTATCATTAAGGGAAAAATTTAGAACACCTAGAAGGACAAACTGGAAAGCGAAGTGACGGATAGGAATAATTGACGCTTTTAAGAAAATGAAGAAACACTTTATTACCAAGCAAGCCTGTTCGCTGGGAATTATATCCAGACTTTGATCGTCACATAAGAACTGTACTTGAACTTCTCAAAAGTATTATGTTTCCGAGGAAAAAGGAGCACAATACCCCAGAGCTATAAACAGCTGAACTTCCACGAAAATGCATTCGACTGTGGTATTAGTGTACAGTCAACCAGGCGATGATTTAATATTCTGGTAAATTTATACGTTCTTGCGTTACAAAATTGAAAACATTTTATTCTGCTATGAAATTAGAAGCAGTTTGGCGCAACGTCTTTTCGCGCGACCGCCACAACTTCTACGGACGAAAAAAACCTGTTCTGATTTTATACCGAGACGCGCGATGAACGAGAAATTTGCGACGTTGATACATCAACCGCTTGAACTTATATAAAGTAATTATATTTCAGTTTTGAATTACAAAAGCATACGAAACTTAAAAGCTGAACAACTGAAAATTTATTCATTTATATAAATTACACAAGTTGTATCCAAATGTGCAATAATATGTATGAAAAGATTCCTGAATAACACATACATAAGAGCAAATATAACGTTATGATCAAAGTAGAACATGAACTTATGAAGTTTGCAAATTATGTTAAAATAAGACTTCTTGAACTTTAGGAAATTTGATCTGACTGAAAAAGGTAACAAAAAAAAAGTACATTACTGAAGTTAATCTTAATTTATCAACGTTTCCATTTTCTTGCACATAAATGAGCGCTGCAAAATGAGATTGCAAACGAAATGAAACACAACGATGTGATAAAGACAGTAGTGACATGGAACGCGATTCTTAATGATGATGATTTTGTGAATTGAAGCAATTGTAACTTAATGACCAGATGCCAAGCGATTGTTTGACCCGAGGAAGAATAGGTCCAAGCCTGACTCGACACTATTTCTGTTGATCCTCTGAGCCACCTTTTGTGCGTCCAGCTAACGGGGCACGTGTCCTTTTCGGGCGAACAATCGATGACATTGGTTTAACGTGGGTGCCCGGATTCTGAACCCAAACGCGTGAAAAGGTATTCACACGATTTCCACACTCCGTGCATTCATTATTCATGTACGCCTTATGTTATGCGTTCGGAAGATACATATTTCAACCATTTGACAATACATTTTTTCGTGCATAAGAAATTTAGTACAATGTATAATTTAACGGAATATTAGCGTTCTGCGATTGCATATACCACCGCGAAAATAAACAAATTTTATGTACAAAATTACTAAAGTTAACATTTTCTAGTAAGCAAACAAACAATATATTTAATTAAAAGATAAAAAAAGTTGTTGAAATTGTTTAAAAAAGTCAGAGTTCACAAGTTCGAAATTTTAAAGAAATTTCTCAAACGAAGAACAGATGGATTTATCAATAATTTTATAATTTAGAAACGTGCGTGTGAAGCAAAACAAAATAAAAGGCGAGCGCTTGTTTTCATCGCACATTAAAATTCGCTAGTTTTTCTTTGAAATAAAAATATGCAAGTACAGAAAAACGTCGAAATTAAATTCAATCCGTTGAAATTGGGGGCGTTGCCCTGCGAAGGAAGGCCTGTAACATAATAATAAGTCACTGAGATCTCTCTTTGGGGTAACAGTTCCATTGTAAAAATAGACTGTCTTGTAAGTTTAAATACAGATGTATAATATATTATAAATATATGATCAATTATTAATTTTACTTATTACTATGAATACATAACACTGCCATTTAATAAATTTAATTAGAAGACGTATTTTATAAACCTTTTTGAAAATCAATATTCTTAGTGGATAAACTATACTATTTCATTTGCATAAATTTGAACTAAACGTATAACTGAACTCGTATTTCAACTTTTTCATTTTGAAACTTACATCCTGACTTAACTCTACTCAGACGCGGAAAACTTTAGGAACTGTTAGCCTCATCATTCATCTTCGTATGAAAATGACGATGCAAAATGAGCCATCGTTTGCGTTTGTTAAAAGATGAACGATATATTTAGATACAATTCCTGTCTGCTCTAAAAAAATTGCCGACCTCGCGACGCAACTATTTGCGAAATTAATAACTGTTTTAATTATTTCAAACGGTTTTGTCCCAGGTCATTTATTTGGAACATCTGTGTCGCGCCAGACAATCGAACGTTTTCTCTTCGAATGAATACGGCGATTGTTGAATTTGGCCTTTGAATCGCTCTTTACGATTGTTTGGGCGTCGCAATGTTTTCCGACCTTTCGCACCGGCTTGACAAAAAGCCGTTTGCAGCTCGTTTTTCGTCCAATCCAAATCGGTGACATTTAATCGATTTACATATTTTTACATAATGCCACTGAAGATTTCAATTTTTATTGAACTCTAATCTCAGACCATGGTGCATTTATATTGAACGTCAATTTGTCATAGCAAAGTTATTAATGAATCATTTCAAGCTGTTTCATAGAATGTTATCGTTTCCACTTTTAGTGGCTTTGATACTTGTTATCAATTCGATAAAATATTATTTTACAGACCGATCAATATAACGCTCCTCAGCATGCGCCAAGCGGTCATAATCTCGTCTTAACGAACTCGCCGAAATACATTTCCCCGACAATTGAAGCTCATTTATTTTGATTGTCCCCATGTAGGATGCAAGGCTTTGTCGTATGACTTTTTTTTTAGAGGAACGTTTTAGAGGACATAAAGCGTAATTTAAATTTTAATCAAGATCAATTCCTTCGTTTTAACAAGCACATTTTTTTCGACGCAAACGTGACACCGGCCGAAGAAAATGGATCAGACGAAGGGAGTCGAAATCGGCATTAAAATGGATTCCACGAATTTTTCATCATCAAGCGCCGATCAAGTGTGTTTTACGGCAACGCCGTTAGAATGTTAATCCGGTCCAGCCGAGGCCTGTGCGTTTGATTCCGAATGTACCTGGGACTTTGTCACCATTTACTTTTCACAGTCTGACGATTTTCAGCTGAAGCCTCGTTTTCTCGCACGATGTAATTAACTCGAGCGACCGTCTACTTTATCGTACTTGCGAACAAGTATAGACCAAAGAACGGCCGAACGGAAATTGTCATTGCTATCTACGTTTGCATCACTCGAGAATACAGTGATGAGAGCATTTCTCCAACACCTGGTTGACAAAGAGAAGCCTGGAATGTACAACATCTTTCAATTAGTTTGCCAAGCTAAGTTGACGTTGCGCTGGTGTTAGTTTTCACAATTAAAAATATTGTATAAAAAAAGAAATTCTAAAAAATTTCGAAAATCTAAAAGTATTTTGTAATTTGAGTTTAATTATTCATGAATTTTGTTTCAGAATTCATTTTAAATAAGAAAACCCATTTGCAATTCAAAGAAAAAAGTATAACTTGTAAATATTGTTTTTGTTCAAGGTAATGTTTTCATTTTCGCTCTTTCGCACAGAAGTAACTTTCCGTAGAATTTGTCTTATAAATAAATTAGAAATTTAAATTCCACTAACTGTGTAGTACAAACTATTCACTCACGTAGTCACTTTTTCTCGACAACTCTATAAAACAACTAAACACAAAGTCAAAAATTAGATTTATTCTTTTTACACAACTTTTTCGTAACAATAAATTCAACATTTCGCAACCGCGTTTACACAAAGGTTAATACTTTTTCCTACTTCCAAGCCATTGTAACAGCCAATCGTCCGTCACAACCGAAAGTCACTTCTCAATTCAGTTACATTTCACAAGATCCAATTAAAATCCGCAGCATAAAAACGCTCGGTCCTTCGAACCGAAGTTAATCCTTAAATCGAAATCGGTACCGTGCAGCGAAATTTTATCTGAGACTTTCGAGGCATTGTTAAAAAAAAAAATAAATAAATAAAAATATATACAAAAACCGTCCACTGCTTCTTGCAACGATAATACCCGCTGAAAAAGCAAGCGCTTTCTAAGCGCTCCGACAAGACGTTATCAGTTGTGAATGAACGTTAAATCGTTTCGCAGCCGCAAAAGGATTTTGCGCGAAAACGCGCCTTTTTTGCGCGGCAGGCCGAGCCCGTAACTTGCTCTCCGAGCCCGCGATCGCTCGAAAATCGTTTAGCGTCTGGCAGCGCTCAAAGCCGGGACTTCTCTTTTTCCCTGTTAAATTCCACAGGTGTGTATCGCGCGTCTCTGTTCTCTCTCTTTCGCTCTTTTTGCCGAGTACCGTAAGGCCAGCCGACAAGGTCGTCCGACTTCCTATCCGGAGCGCGGAGAGACCCCGCGTCTAGACATTCGAGCGGTTCCAACGCGCCAATTGCGCAACGATAACAACGCCGCCTGCCAGTTTCAGCAACCAATCGACTCCAACTTATTATTCTTTAATACAGATATCACTTTTTCATGCGAGTACCCCAACAACGGAGGCCTTTTGCCTCGCGTTGTAAGGTGTATTCAAACAGTTGTGACCACTAAGCTTGCCAACTAGTTGAATACTGCTTTATTATTTATTTCAAGAATAAGTTTGTTATTTACGTTGTAAGTACAACAGCGAGTTATAACCGTATGAAACGTGTAAAGGGATCGTTCGTAATGCTGTGGTTTTGAATAAATAATACGTGCAGTCATGTTTGTCTTCAGAGTGGCACTGATAGAAAGGATTCGTTGGTTTAAGAAAAGATGCGCAATTTGTTAATAAAAGTTAAAACAAGTGGCAAATCAAAAATAACGATTGAACAAATTCAAAACACTTGTCTGATGTTTGTTCCACCTTTATTTTTGTTTGCCTCCAATTAGAAACGGTATTTTCTGTTAAAGGTTTGTCTACAATATTGTCTGTGTGTATTTATTTACTCATCAGGAATCGTTCACTTTCCTCCCTTGACACACTATTTATTTCTTTTCTTTTCTACTCCATCACTGTTAACAAAAATAATTAATTACCCGACGTAGGAATGGAGCCTCCAGTTGAACAATGCTCTATGAATTTAATTTGAATGTTCTAATTGACGCTGCACTCAGAAAAATATCCTTTTGAAGGAAAATTCGCCGTTTTGCTACAAAAGGATTCCTTTTACTTGAAAATGGATTCTTTTGATGCAAAAAGAATCCTTTTACTTCAATGCAAATTTGGAGGACAGTTTTCTCAGTGTTGAAACTCAAGGCACATCTAGAACGTCGCGGACCGATTGTTCGCTCGAGGTCCTAAGGTATCGGTGTCGTTGCGCTCAGGGCCAAGGAAACTAGTCTTCTAAAACAGGTTGGCGAACCGCGCGCTTGCATTCCAGCTGGATTTCCGTGCAGTTATGTATCCTTTATCCGATTACATCACAGCGGAGCCGCGTGCGTCGTCGGATACGTACACGATCGCCGTGGCCGCACTCTCGCTGTCGCGGATCCAGTTTCCCTTTCGCGTTGCCGACTCGTTTTCTCAGGCCGTTTACGGAAAACGCCGGCGATTCAATTACAACGCAACGCCAGGGCTTCGCCGGCGAAAAACGGCCTCCATACGGAGCGACCGGAGGAGCCGTTTTTTCAGCCAAAGGTGGGGCGAAATGACGAGCGAGCTGTATAAGGTTTCGCTGGTCAGGATAAATCTGTCTGGATACCGAGCGACACGTGTTTGTGTCGGTTTTGATCTAGAAAGCCAAGTGCTGTAAGGATTTATGTCTATGTACGGAATTATAAATACGCCGTTGTGGTTGACCAATGGCGACAAACGGAGGACAAATAAATTTAAGTGAAGATTCACGTTCGTTGTTTTGTCTTGCAAATTACGTGGGTTTTTGGGAACGGTTGTTATCCTTGCGGTAATGTACGCGTTTTATATTTTAAATAAAAGCTGTGTCAGCTGCTTCAATTTCATGGAGTGTGTGCGTTTTTTAAGGTGTATGAATATGGCAGTTAATCTAATTGGGACTGCTTAACACGATAGAATGGGTCGTTTATGCATCAACTGTGGAGCTGAGAAACGTCGGCTGTTATGTAAATTGATAAGGATCTTGAAATTGTTTTATTACGGCTTGTAAGTTTTTTTTTTAGATTAAAATTAAAATTAAAATACAATTGTAATTTCTGGTTTGTGCAAAGAGGTAATTTTAATTATTCTATTGCGTAATTGTCTGGAAGCATTTTGAATTTGGACCAATTTGTTGATTATATTTCATGAAATTAGATTGTAAATGTTTAAAAAAGAAATTGATTTGTAAGATGAATCAAACATGAGATATTTGCAGTATATTTAGTATTTATATGTGTTATAAAAAATTATTGCGAAGCAAATTAATTTGCAAGCACATTGTAGATATTTATTCTGTTGAATACCTACAAATTTGATTATTGATCTTTAAAATTGATTAAAATTTGTGTTCCTTGTATAAAAAAATTTGCAAACTTCCTGTAGGTACTAAAATCACAATATCCAAGATCCGATACCAGAACCGAGCGCGCAAATGCCGCAAGATTCACGGCTTTTCCAAGCAATGTAATAATATCAGCTTCCTCTGATCAAAGATAAACCTTCGCTTCAGCTTATCTCCCGGACAAGCGTTCCACCGATAATAATGATTCACGCGGCCGGATCTCCACAAAATGGGACCAAACGAAACGTGATTTGCTTGTGATCTTGGGCTTTTCCTTTACCACACTCCCCCCCCCCCCACCTTTGACTCTTTTAAACTCTTTTTTTCATAAAAATTTTTTCATTGATCTTCAGTTATATAAATCCTTGAAATCTTGTTTTATCAGTGTGATTCACGCACTGTCAACTTGGAATTGTTATAGAGTATTACTATCTTCTAAAATGATCAATATTATACTTTATATACAAACATCAAAAAATTTCCCAAATAGATTTAGAGCTAATCATACATTGAAGAAAAAAAAAAAAAAAAAATACCTGGAACACTCAGTGGAAAATAATGTTATTATAAAAATTATTCGAAGATTACTGTCTCAAAATTTAATATCAATTTCCGAATACAAAATTTCGAGGTGGCACGTCAAAATGTAATATCGAGCTGTTTTGAATATATATCCAAGTAATTTTCTTTCAAATCAACTCTTTGGTGAATAAAATTGCGTAAAAAATTTAAAATTCAATAAAATATACTCATTTCACGTACATTTTACAATTTAATAAAAGTAGATTAAATGACATTTTGCATCGTATATACATCTATCTATACATATATACATCTATCTCTCTCAATGTTCCCTTTATTTTCCTCCAATTGTCAGCGAATCGCACGTCCATAATCTTTCAATTGTGTTGGTACACATCTGTCTCTCTCATTTGCGGCTTATATAACAAGATGGGCCACTTCGATACACGGCTTATTTATATTCAACGGTCAACTATGGTCATGAGCCGTACAGCTGACCCTATTCCACGGAACTTTCTTTTTATTGCGCGCGCGCGCGCGCGTGCGAGTGCACGCACAAAACGCCGCGCGATCCGTTTAATGACGCTCGCCTCGGTGGCATAATCGCCGGAGCGGTGGACTCGAGTTAGATAGATTGCGCTTAACGCGCGGATATGAGCGCGCAATGCACGCAGCGAGCGGCCTCGCGATAACTGCGACTAATCATCCCAAACAGGCGACCTGCCGAGCAGCGCAATAACGCGCGATAAGCCCGAAACACGACCTCGTCACAGGAACTCGCCTTCATCTGCGAGAAATTTTGTACGCGTTATAATATACAACTTCATCGTGGACACGTTTTTGTGAAAAATGCTCTTATTTCCTTTGTAAGTTTTCTTTATTGTAATCACAGAATATCAATTGATTCCATTAACTTATTTTCATCTTCCCTTACGATGTTAAGTCACTTTTGTGCAATTTATAAATCAAAATTGTGCAACAATTTTCTAAGTTCAAACTCGAATTAATATGTATGAATATTGTCTCGTATATTACACTATAACTTCTTGTACAAACGCCTTCAACATTTCCACGACGATGATACATTGATTCGTATTTGAGACTAAAATACAATTCAGCAAAGTTGGTCGCTCGTATCGCACTGGTTTTGAATACATGAATAAACAGAACTTTTAGATGGTTCAAACAGTTTGTACGTGGTAAAAAAAGTTGGATTTGTAATTGAATTTCATTCAGAGATCTTTGAGGAAGAGTATTATAATTGTTTAGTAAAAATTGTAAAGTTTCACAAGGGCTTAATAAAATGGGATCATTTTGTTACGAAAAGTTTCAATCACATTAATCTGGGGAAAAACGTTGAATGGCATAATTAGCGATCGATGATCACCTATCGAATCGCCTGGGGTTTTGTGCTGATAAGATTAGAAAGTTGTCGGTCATTTTTACGCAAAGACCGCGCGTTTATTAAACGCTCACGTGGTGGATTTAATGTCGTCTGATTGGAAAATTGTAGTTATGTGCGCTCGAGGAAAAACATGGGAATGACAGCAATTAAGTGTGCGTATTTTCAAAGTGTCTTAATTGAAGACATTGCATTCTAAAAAGATACTGTTTACAGTTTATTAACTGTAATGAAGTTTCTTCACCATAAACAAATATCATTTGTTGATGTAAAGTAACAAACTTCATATACATACAAATAACTTTAAACATCGCAACAATACCAAAATTATGAACAATATTAAGATAAAAAATTGTAAATCGTTTTATAAACATCCATATTACAAAGTCCGCAACTCGTGACATTTGCTTCGTGACGAACTTCACGCGTTTGACCAAATTTCGTTAATTCATTCACATTTTAGCTGCTTGCATAATGACCATATACCATTATGCAAAATCAATCAAAACATAATGTCAAAAGCGTAATTACAATATGACTCTCAAGTGTTATTATTTCCGTTCACATTTTCTCAAGCCGGTTCATAATTATATTTTGAAATTATTATCTTTGCCTAATCTTATTGAATCCCCTGTTTATTTATACGATCGACTTTATGAGACTTAAGTGTGAGGTGACGTTACGTATTACGTTTTGTATATATTGACACGTCAATGGTAATTTAAAGAGCCCATAAATCCAACGTTCTAAGGACTTCGATGCTCAACGTCTTACGATTTATTGTGCGTAGGCATTCTAATCCTGTGCTGCAAAAAAGTGGATCATTAAAATAACAACGCCGACGTCAGCGCGCAACGTGGTTAGTCTTGTGCCGTAAATTTCGAATTCCGCGGAGTGTAAAGCCAAAGGCCAGTAACACCGTGCCGTGTACTTTTCACCATCCAACACGCAGCGTACGCTCGCAATTTACATTTTACGATACAAATCATTGATTCAGTTTGCTCGATACATGAGATAAAAATGTATATGAAACTGTTATGTCATTTTAGTCTTTGTCATCATTTTATTATCTTTTCTGAACGAACTGTTTCACTGTTTATAATGTGCCTCATTTCCAACTGTGCCATCACGAAAAATGGGCGTGAACATCCAAATAAAAAACTGTCGCTCATTAAAACCGATCGACGAATTGGATCGAAACGAAGAAAAATGACGCATTCTCAGTCTAAGAAAATAAAAATCACTTTTTAGGCGGCCGACTTCATGCATATCAAATAAATATCAACAGACAAAACACTGTCCTTAACATCTTCCACTTGACCATCTCGCTTCACAAGATTATCGTAATTCAATAAACCGATATCTTTGGTTGATCGGCATAAATTAACAGCCGTCGAGCGCGGCGGTTGAGTCTCATGTAAAGTCAGGATTCCAAGCGGATCGGAATGTCTCCCACGTGAAAAGTCGTTTTCGCGCGCGCATTATGACACGACTAAGCCCGCTATCGCATTCGGCGACTGAATAATTCATCGGCCCCGGGGCAAGGGAAATCCCGTGCGCTCGGTTATCCACTCGTCGAGAATTCGCCCCCTGCATGCACGTCGGCTCTTTCGGCCTGACGAAATTTCCGACGTCTCGTGGGCTGACGACACGGCATTTGCATCGAACCCCCTGTTAAAAGAAATGCCTCTTCACGTGGTCCCTAAAATGCCTCTTCTCGCGTTCGGTGAAATTGATGCCGCTCGTTATCATAATCCTCGGGCTAAAACACGAACAAAAGGTTTGCTGATTAAATGTGTTGGACCTATTTTTTCCCCAATTCATAAGGGTGTTTATCACGGGCAACTTTCAATTGAAAATAATATACATTGAGTTTTGACAAAGATAATAAGAAAAGGTACTATTCTTTTTTTATCTTCACTGTTCGCTATTCTATATCTTTATTTTTAATTAAATGATTGCTTTGTTGGTGATCAAGTACTTGATGTTCAATGTAATTGGTTCAGTGTTTTTAATTTGAAACGATAGGAGTAAAATTTTGTAAGTTAGAACGACATAACATTTTTCTAAATTCAAATTTCAATAAAAGTCAGATCATGTGACATCCTTATTCGCGCGGTTTTTTAATTGCGAGGAATAGCTTCGAGCACGTTGCTTGGGAATCAATCGAAAGAAGAAAGTCTCGGCTGCACTTCCAAATAGCCGCAGATGTTTGTTGAAAAAACAAGCAGAAGGAAAACGAGCGAAAAGAAAGAAAGGATGGAAAAAAGTTGGATCGCCCTTTGCGCGTGTAGCGAGCAAACGACGTTGTCCATGGCACACTCCCACGTAGGGCATTAATTCCTCAGCGTCAAAGACCCACGCCACACTTTCCTTCGCAATCAACTGTGCGAGGATGAAAAGTTTCCAGTCAATCTTCGGCCAGTGGCTTCCTCAGCCAACCGCTTTCAAATACAAATAAGAAGAAGTGGCAAGCGGAAAAAAAAGGAGAGACGGAATGACAAATCTTAGATGTCGTCTATCTCTGAGCGAATTGCATAATAAATCTTGAATGGGACACAAGTGGACGACGGGATAACTTTTAGCGCAGATATTAGTCGAAGCGGTGTTTTACGATGAAGCTCATCCGGTCAAGTATTAAAACTGATGCTCTTTTTTTTGGTACTTAAATATCTGACAAAATAATCTATGTACACTTCAATATATCCCCGGAATATGTTATTTTTTAAAACATGCTAAGAAATATATTCTAGTATTTTACAACAAGTGTGTAAAATACTTTTTTTAATTTATATTTAATATTTGATTGTCATCAAGTGTAAAATATACGATAGTCACAATTCATCGACAAATATAATGAATTAAAATTTCATATTTAAATTAACAAATGGCAAATGATAAATGATTGGCTGTTAATTATATCATCATTATTCAAAATTACCGGTAGAAACGTTTATTTTACATTTGTGTGTAAGTCGTTTAAGCCTTTCTTTGGCGTATCAAAAAAACTAATTTTACTCATCAAAGCCGTCGCGATTTTCCACTTTGAAAATTGGATCAATGAATACACTTGCGATGAAAATAAAGTCAGGCAATTTGAAATTGTTTCGAAACATTCGTACCTCGGCGATCCAGATTGGTAAAAATAACGCGCGCGAGTCAACGACTAGGAATGATTTGGGGACACGTTCAAGGACCCTCCGAGTGGCGGTAATATAAGCTCGCGTGGTTTTGCACGTACACGACGTCGGCGCGCGGACGAAAAAGAATACTGCGGCTGGAAAGCAGCCGCAATTACGCGCCGAGCGAAGAAGCGCGCACTTGTACCTGCGGCCTACTTGACACCGCGTGCCAACAAACTTCTCCAAGTCAAGAAAACCGCGGCTCATGTTTTCTCGCGCGCTGTTTATGACATCTGCATAAATAAACGCCGGCTCGTTTTGCAAACAATGCTTTTGAGCGCGGCGTAGCCTCTGGAAATAGCGGCCTTTGCGAAAGAAATTTCAAATTGCATCGATGGCCATTTGAAAGTCCTCCCCAATCGACAAGTTTTATTGGGAAATTTAATTCGAGGAATGAAACGTTTCTGAAGTCAATGTCATACATCATTTTTATACTTTCTTTTTTAATTAATTTATATATCCATTTCATTGACTGATTTATAAAAAATTGACAAAAATCAAACTGTCATGTTTCTTTGCCTTTGTTTTATGTAAATCGACACATTTATTTTATTTTTATACAAATTTTCCTTCATACAGATAATATAAATTTTTCGTTTGACTTTTCATTCTCCGTTGTAGATACATTTACTTTGAAGTAAAATTTGGTTTAAAAATATTAAATAATGACAACAGTTTAATTACACACAATACGAATGATAGTTCTTTCTAAGAACGTATCTAAACTTTGTGAGAAGTCGTTGGAAAAAGTTAAATTTGGAATTAACGGAGCAGGCACAAGTTAGCGGTTCGTAAATCGCACGACCGGATCCCCATTCAAGTTCAAATGAGCTGCCCGAAATTCGCTGTCCAACTGGCAGCCATAAATTACGCGATTCTTGCAAAACGCCGTCAACGGTAAATATTGAATCTAACGATAATAATTGCTGCCACTGATGGACGTTGCGACGCGTCGGCCATAACGAACGATTCACTTTTACGCGAGCAGCACGCTTTGTACGATGTTTATTACGAGACTGGCTTCATTTCGTCCGGTCTATTAATTTTCGTTAAATCGGTTGGACAAATTTCAACGACTGCGATAAACAAACCGCTTTGTAATTGAAACATTAATCGTTTGCAAGCAAATAAATGTTAATTTTTGACAAAATTTTTAATAAGCAGAATTGAATTGAGTTGAATTTAATTAACTTTAATTTAAAATTGATATTGATTATATTATATAATCAATATCAATTATGTCATATATAACGTAAAACAAAATCTGAACTTGTATCTTGTGATTAACATATAACACCACAAGCTTCAAAAGTGGCAAATTCGTTTCAGGTGTAAGATTCGCTTAAGATTTTTCATTATCCTCGTTTCGTGCGTAACAACGTCATTCCTAGAGCAGAAATGCGTAGATGGAAGTTACCTGGGACCTACCATGTAATTAAATTCGAGTTTGCAATTGTAAATTGGAAATGCCTCGAAGGCAAGGCTGTTTGAATTTCCCGCCAGGAAAAACGTAGCATGGCAAGCTGAGCGACGAGTCTTTATTTGGCGCCTCGCCAGCTAAACCTTGAAGTCTTCATTTTTCAATTTTGTTTTTTCTTGTTTGATAAATAAACATTATTTTGTTTATTCAGCTAATCGTTTAATTCACACTAATGACAACATGAATGAATGGCTTACATTGGGAAACTTCATATCACTAAATGAGTTTACAATTATCATGTCTAATGTCATATACTGTATGAAATTATGCTGTCTGCAAACTTTTGTTCGTATGCGAATTAACTTTGTTCGAGAGATAGTGGTTTACAATTGTAACTGATAAACCACATTGTTCAAAATTTATGCAAGTTTTGTGTAAATGTGCACATTTTGCACTTTTGAATAAAGTTAACAAAAAGTTTACATAACGTTAAAGACAAACGTTAAAATTAATATGAAGTTTTACCAATAGCTGATGCATAGAAATTGAGATTTAGATATACCAGTAAGGAAATTATTTTATATTTAATTTAATTGCCTGATAGAAAATTGAAAAATTGTGTAGCTCATTTCTGTTGTATAAATGTTTCAATATAAACGAATAGTGCTCTTAATTTTATTCATTTATTTATTTATAAATAAATAAATTTTTGATTTGTAACTTACAAATTGTAAATGTAGGTATCAAATTATAATATATAATATAATTATACATACTTTTACTGATGATACAAAGGGCATGAAAAACTTAAACTTAAAGTCATTAACGTTAAAAATTAAAATTTTAATTACTTCATGAATAAAGAATAAACGCATTCTTAATCAGTCCACCTGTGCATACAATTGGTATTCGTGCAAACGTAATAAAGCCTCATTTCGTCCTCGGCTTTTCTTGTTTCGGCTTGAAAGAATACAGATTCTTGATGATAACATTTTGGACAAGTGTGATCTAACGATCTTGGCAAAGTTGGGTCAGCAATTACATCTGGATTAATATGAGTCAGTTCGCTAAACAATAACAATGTAATTAACAATTTTGAATAATAAAAACACCTAACGTTAATAAAATAAAAAATTACATAAATCTTAATTAAATAAAAAAAAAAGTTCTCTCTTTAAACAAAACAAAATTGTATTTTGTCAATACAACAGAAATTTCTTGCATTATTGATACTTACTCAATTTCGTGTACTATTTTGTTCACATAGATACAGTTGTTTTCGGCCACATGGAAGTAAGCGCAGTTTCGACACTGAAAGGAATTCGTGTATTTATTAATTCATGTTTTTATCACTTAAAAATAATATTCTAGTACAAGTCATGATATAATTTATTATCTACATTGTATAAAAAATACATGTATACAATAAATTCATTTATTTATGAATGACTTTTTATAAACAAAAAATAAAAGAGACAGTACAAGTTGATATTGAATAAAAGAAAAACTATTTACTGAGCTCGTTATACAAATTAAAAAAAAAAAACCTTTAAAAATTATTGTTTTTTATATAAATCAAATTATTTGATAAAACTAGAATTATTCACTGGTTGGTAAAATCACATTGCATTCTCAACAGTTTGGTGAAATTTCTGCCTGTCAAAAATTTAGAGGTTAGTTTAATCATTTGTAACGACACAAACCATGATATTCAAAAGTATTGTTGTTTGAACACATTGTCGTGATAAGTTTTTGTTTCCTACTTATGCTCATATGTATAATACACTTCGTACGTACAGCGTATGTGAGAACTTTAGCAGCTTTATCTTCTTTTGGATATAGCATATTGTTACACTCCGGACAAAATTTGATACCCACGAAATTGGGTCCTTGACTTTTCGCGTCAAATGTACTGTTTCTCTGTGACATTTTCAATTCTTTTCTTTTCTTTTATTTTCTCACAGAAACACCAAAGCACCGTGAATGCCGAAAATGCAACAATTCTAACACGTTTGAAAGCTTGAACGGTTGAGCGACTGAGAATGATGATTCGAATGCAAACAGCAAAACAAAAGACTGGCGGAATAAAAGGACAACGTGTAAAGTGTGGTGTTTACAACCCCAGTGTTTATAGTCAGAGGTCTCCAAAAAATAATGTAGGACATCTATTGGACTTATTACTGAAATATAATTACTGACGTTGAATGCTTGTTAAATTACAGGTAAATTCAAAATTATAAACGAATAACTAATTGAAAAAAATTATATCAATCAAAAATGAAACTGATTAATTTTCTCGACTTTAGGTTATATGATAATTATTTATCAACATAAAATCATTAAGTAAAATAACAATTATTTATATAAAAACATTTTTTAATACATTTTACATAATATAATATGAAATAGAATTATAAAATATTTATATAGTGGAATAAATTTGAACAAGTAATATTGGTTGCAAAAAAAAATAAATACATTAAATATAATTTAATATGAAATAAAATAATATATTTATGCATTTGAATAAATTTGAATAATAATACTCAGTGCAATGCAAATGAGTCATCGAATACCGGTTAGCGCGGGAAAATTCAAACTGCGCTTAGAGCATGACGATGAATCGGCGCGCTTGGATTAAAGCGATAGCGTTCATTGATGAGCTCTGACGACAGGTCAGGTACGCGAGCCGAGCCGAGTCGTGCCGTAACGTCCGGTGGCCCGGTATAAAACAACATCCGCTATGCGCCGGCCGATCATCTTTTCATTTCATCCACCCTCGGCTCTGTTGCAAACGCCTCGGCCCAATAAGGCTCTCCCGTTTCACGCCGTCCATCACGAGACTTGCGCAAAATCTCACGTAACCGGATATGCGCGGTCATAATCCAAATTAAATGCATGTTCTTTTAACACTTGCCTTGAACGATAACAGTCAATGAATACTCAACTGTACTTTTTAATTACTTTTTTCCTATCAGTTTTTGTCGCAAAAATGACTTTTATTAATTAAAATATAGTTATTTTAAAATTTTTCTCACAGATCTCACATCAACAAATTTAAAATTAAATTTTGTTTCGTTTAAACATACAGGAAAAACTTTTTTGATTCACATTGGGAGATAAAAATAACGAGTATCTGTTATGGAGAATATAAGAAGTCACTCAGTGATTTCTAAAAACTCACTGATTGATTTTATAAATAAAATTTTCGGCAAAAAATCACTGAGTGAATTTATAAAACTCACTCACTGATTTTATAAAATCACTCAATGATTTTTTCTATTCTCCGTCTACAATCTCAATTCAAAATGAGGTTCTATAAATAAATTTATAGTTACAAAAAAATTTTTTTTTATTTAAAATAAGAATTTAACCAAACCACGCGTATATTTCAACGAGATAAACATTTTTTTAATCCATCGACGCATTAAATTCATCATTAATAAAAAGCCACAGCAACATCTCTCACGCTTAAAGAAATGAAATTTCGAACGTCGCAAATTTCCCACACAATTATTCGCCGCAGAAAAATAATAACGCATTGTCGTCGCATCGACTAAACAGAAGACGATGACATTAATTAACATCGCGGTGACGTTTTTGCCAGCGCGACCAAGATCCGCTTTGGATTCTCGCGAGGGTCGTTCAAGTGTTGTCCCGCATCTGCCATCCGGCTCTCGGCTTTTACGGCGCTTTTACCGAGCCTTGTTTCCTCACCTTTTTTACGTCCGCTCGGTCGCCAAGCACGCCGCTCACACGTATCCCGCAGCACGCGCCTACGCGACTTTAAAACTATAATTGAAGTCGCTCGTTTCCTCGGCTTATTCCATTTTTGTATTTCTATTCATTATTGCCGCGCCGGTTATATATAGATAGTCGAGACGTTGCTTAATAAATCGACTTTCGGCCACTTGACAAGCCTCCTTCCCGCACGAGATACGCCCAATAAACGAAACTCAAGCGCCGACAGTAGCTTTTTTTCACACATACAAACGTTTGAACGATTCGAAAAATCCGGGGAGGGAAAATGGTGATAAGGAGGTAAATGATTGTGGACATGCGTAGTAAAAAAAGAAATAAATTAATGGTAGTGATACTGGAGATAGTGTAAAAAATATATACAACATTTATCATTAAGAAATCATGTTTATGTTTTACGGGATGGTACGTTTTGAATATTATTATAAATATTTTTAAACGTAACTTTTAAAATGAAAATACATTAGTATATTATATTTTACGCCTCATTACATGTATTATTTTTATGTTTAAAGTGAATTATAGAGTGAATTTGTTGCATAAAGAAATATTGCAAACTATCCATATCCTGGGAATTAAGAAGGAAATGAAACTGATCAAGAGATAACAGTTGACGAGAGTGGAATCAGATTGGTCGGTTTTAATTGCCTCGAAAGTAAATTAACAATATTTTCATTTTTTATCTATTTTTTTTTTTTTTTTTTTTTTTTTTTTTTTGAAATCAAATAACTTATTCCTTTTTATTGATCACCTTTTTTTAAAACAATTTTAGATTTTCTTTTTAATTTTTGTATGAAAAATTAGAAAAAGTTTGGTTGATCCTTGTCTTTTTTCCCCTTCTCCCAGCCCCCCCACCCCCCCCCCTACTCCTCTCCCGTCTTCCTCTTGAAAAAAAAAAACAATAACAAGATCATACAGCA